>BQKZ01000329.1:121063-155561 GCA_036244855.1 Temnopleurus reevesii
AATACTGGGTGCACGCATGACGTCTCATGTATTAGCTTCCGCACGACTATCGTCGTTTCTAATAAAAACTAAAGGTTTTAGCTATCGGTGTAAACCCGACTATTAAAATAAAACGCGAGGGTACTTTCTTCCAACTCAGAAGCCTTCATGCCATTTTCTCTTTTTGTTCCTTCACCCTTTCTTCTCGAACGAACTCATTTGTGTCATCTAATTGCCAACAAACGGAGGTTGCATTTACCCAATCAATCCAACACACTATTGATTTGAACTCGCGGCTCTTTCACTCGAGATTTCCGGCGCTGGGGCCACGCCAGTGAGCATCTGATGTCAACCAGAGAGTGACAACTTCATTCTCTCTTTCATGGTCTAATGGGGGCAGTCACATCACTAGGCTGATCCCACCCCGCTATCAAACTGCATCAACAAAATTGCAATCATGACTGTTTTGTTCCGTTTGATAGCTGATGTTTAAGTGAGCCTCTGATGTCAGACTGCGAGTGACAACTTCATTCTCACTTTCATGGTCTAATGGTGGAGTCACACCGACGAACTGATCCCACCCCGCTATCAAACTGCATCGACAAAATTGCAATCATCAATGTTGTGTTCCGTTTGAAATCTGGTATTTCAAATGAAAATTGTCTCAATCTCTGTTTTCCAAATGTATTGATTAAGTAAAGCATTGATTTTATAGATAATATTTCGAATTTAAAACAATTCAGTTCGGCACAAGGGTGGTATAGACATGTAGGTGTGGCTGCACAAATCTATTGTCTAATGGGAAAGTCTCACCTCCAGGCTGATCCCATCCTTCTGTCAAACTTAGTTATCTTAAATTCAGATTATGTACTATGAATCGATGTTTTCTTTAATCATTGAATTTGAATAACGTAGATTGAGAAAATTTAGATTTAAACACTAGAATCGAAACGGAGTAGGACAGTGACAATTTTTACTATGTGGATGTGTTTGATACTGGCAATGTGTGATTATTATGTTGGTGTGACTGGCTATGAGAATATGTTTAACGCAATGGATAACATCATCGAAAGTCCACAACTGAATCTAGCCGATTCAGCCTGTGCTATATTCATTATTCTACATTTTTAGCAAAACTTGTTTAATCGAGATTCACCTGAATATCATAAGTTTTTCTGCATGGTTTTATTTTATTTATTTATTTTTCTTTATCTCTGATCATATGAATCTCTTGTAAATATCGTAATTTGTCATTAATTTCTATGTAAATCATCATTTGTATTTTCAAAGTTTATTTACTATGGTTTGATTTAAATAAATACATAAATAAAAAATAAAGTTTATGGTATGCTTTTCTATACAATCCATAACAATGAGATTTTCTTTTAGCACCCGGCCGCTTGTCTTTCGTCAGAAACTCATGCGCTAATTCATCTCTGTGGGGAGATCGGTGAGTAAAGCATGATCGCTTTACTGAAAATGCGACGCCCCTCCAGCAGACCACATTGAAATAAAGTGAAATGTGTGAATCGGTTCCCCGTTTAACACCTTTGAATTGCCATTTAACATGAATCAGTCAATTCATATCTGCATATACACATGATAAAAGATTAAATGAAAAATACACGGGCAGAAAAAACAACAACAACAACAATATCCGGATGCCTTAAACGATTAAGTTCTATGACGTAGGAAAACAAATCGAACCCGATTGAACTGGAATTGTTTCTCGTACAACATACTATTTAGCACGCGCCGTGTATCGACAAAATGCAGCTTCGAATATCCGGTGTTGAACTTGTCACTTTGTGTGGATTTACTGTCAGTGGTTGGGATGATCGGTTGCTATGTGGGGGCTAAAACATTGCGGGTGCAATAGTTCATTAAAAACAAAGGAATGATAGTGAGGAAGAGATGTTTTGCATGTGTATGGGATTTTATATTTTATTCATTCATTTGATTTTATTTTATTTTCGAGAGTGTATGAAGTCCTTGGACTTCAATCAAGAGGATCTAGGTTCGATTCCCATTATCACTAATTTCCTTTGCCAAGAAATTTACCCTCTCAAGCCATTATTACCCAGGTGCTATTTGGGTACTGGTAGGAACTAACCGTCCTGTCGTTGGTTTAACAGTGTGCGCCTAACAGGCAACTTGCTTTAACTGGATAACAATGATGTGAAGTGCTTTTGGTAAGTTTCAATAGGAAGTGGTAAAGTGTTATATTTAAAACCATATATTATTATTACTATGAAGTCTGAAATCTCCCCAGGTGGTGCGAGAGAAAGGGAACTACTTGCCTGAAAGGGCAAAATAAATTTATAATCATTCAGATATTTTGAAATAGATATTACAATTTTTCACTATCATCTTGATAATGAGAAATGTAATATTAACAGAATTTATAGAGTGTTTAGTACACAGTGTTCCTAAACGCTCGGTTGCATTATTACTCATCTTTATCAAAATAAAAGTACAAATCATTAACATTTCAAAAGAATGATGTAGGGTGATTTGTAACTATAATGATTCCCTTTCCAGGAAACAGACTCGCTCAAGTTCAAGGTCATAAATGTTGCACTATTACAAATAATTTTACAAATGTTACAAAGGGCAATGCATATCACCAATAAATTACATTGCCTCTTTAGATACGACATCTAATAATTTGAATTTCATGTGTCTTCTTGTGCTCTATTTAGTTCATGGACGAATTTCATGACGACGTCGATCACAAGCTAGATCATAAGCCGACGTGGTCATATTTTATGGCATGATCTGGGGCTTGGAACAACAAAAAGAGATACGATCAATTTTGCGATTACTCTATCTATTTTGTACACATTTTGCCATAGACTTACAATTAATATTTATCACAGATTTAATTGCATAATTTTGTGTTACAGGTCCCTGGACTGATACAAAAGCCCTTTCGTTTTCTGACAATATGGTTGATAAATAACGTTATCGGGAGCGATCAATTCAGTATATCATTATATCACATTGATATACCTTGTTCTTCTGACTACAGTTCTAGTTCGCCGGCTCACATTCCTGTGTTTTTGCACAACTACTATCATTGCTCTATGGGAAATGCTTAGGGAGTACCAACTGTTGTATTCTCTATCAGGACAGCTATCAGGATGACACTGAGACGTGGCTGTTAATTAAGCTGGTATTTATTAATTATGGCGATGATTCATTCTCGATGATTTACAGGCGGGCTCTCATTAATCAGACATGTTCAATCTCTAGCTGTTGATCAAGACTCATTCAATTATACAATATCGTCACACCAACAAGAGCCAGAACGTGATTTTTATTGTTTGGAATGCCTAAGCTGATGGATTTTGTGACGAAATTCGTAACTTCAAATTTAATACAACACAAACATGACAAAGGGAAAGGAGAATCTGAAAATACATGTATATAGTTCAAACCACTTACATTTAAGAGTTGTTGAAATTCGGCGATTTTTTATTTACATAAAGTGTGTAAAGGCACTCATGCGATTTCTAGTACATCTTACAAACATCTGCAGAAGGATTTCAATGAGATGATAGAGTACTTAATGGCCATGGACATACAATCATTAGTGCAACAGATGTGATTTCTCAGAAAATCGTCTGGTCTCATTTTTTCAATTGTTCATTTTGTTTTACCGCTTTTGTTGAATAACTGATGAGCAAGTTGGCTTCCAATTAGCATCTGGAATTACGACGGTCCAACATGATTTTTTTTTTCCAACCCACCATTATCTATTCTCCAAGATGTACTATTCAACAGGCAAAATTATTAAAAATGTTCCAATCAACCAACATTAGCTTGATTGACAAGTGTTTGTGCTCACATGTAAATGTCAACATTTTTTATTTTGGGACTTTATTAGGTAATAAGGAGACCCAATTTCAGTGCTAAAAACTTAGTTTTGACATTACAGTAGATGATGGCTAAGATAGATAAGATAAGAAATCCAGATATTAATGGTAACATTGTAAATTCGCGTACGTTTTGATGACGTTTCGCATACGTTGAAGCAATCACGTCAATGCTGGAAACGCGTGCTTAAGCCAACAGCACACGTTACGTTTGGTTCATGATCCTATACTTTTGACTAAATGAGCGTGTAATATAATATCCCCCGGAAGCATTCAAACCCATAATAATGTAGATAACCAGAGTAATCATAAACTCGGGAAAATCGCACACGGAAAGCCAAACCCGCTCCAAATCATGAAGACATCGGAACACTCGGAGCAGCCTTGACACTTTTTACGATTTGAAATAAAATGTCTACCCGTATCTGGAAGTAAAGCTAATTGACGCATTGGAATGAAATGTTGAGAATACAAAACAATACTTCTCAGAACAAAAATTAGGTTGATTTTATTTTTCAAAATGTTTGTTTTAAATGCTACTTCGATTCATTTCCAAATCGGGTCATAGGCTAATGGTAATGTGTGCGGCTGACTTTATCGTTTACGGTGATATTCTACTTGAAGGTATGACGTCATATTGGCTTTGACCCTATATATGTTTACAAGCAATCTGGGCTTTATGGTTAAACTTTTTTTTGCGAAGTTAGGGATTCGGCTGAAATTACATCCACCACGACAGGCCAATGAAAACACATTAGGCAATTGTGTTGAAATGTAGAGGCATAATGGTGTTTCAGTTCCCTTTTTTTCTGATTCCAGGGGAAATTGTAAAAATATCTTCGTTTCCTTGCAGATTATTGAGAGGTTCAAGAAAGATTTATTTTGTTATCACACAGGGGTTTGCAATGATAGCAAAACACATTCGTGCATGCATTTACCTGAAGTTTTGTTATATAATAATTTGATAATGTAATGGTGATAACAATGATAACTACATTGATAATGATAATGTTAATAGTGATAATGATAATAATAATGATAATGATAATAACAATAATAACAATAATGATAATGATAGTAATAATAATATTTGTGATGATATTATTAATAATAATGTTGTGTGAATATCTTTCAAATAATCATGATAATCCTTGTAATTAGTGAAAATAATACATGCGTGATATGTTTAGCTCTTTTTAATAAGAGGCAGTGAATTTGACATGCAATTACGGACAAATTGGTATCAGTGTCTTTTTATTATGTAGGCGTTAATCAATTTAACTCGTAGCGGTCAGTGACAGACAGATGTTATTGAGATGACGAAATATGAAATTTTGACCTCTTGTTAGTCAAAAACCGGTCAATTTTCTCCGTCCGAGGCCACATAATGGATTGTCACTCGGACGTGTCGTGTTAAGTGTCATGACGATTCTCACAATTAAAAAAAAACAGCTTTCACACTATTGTACGGTTGCGTAGAGTTGCTGAGGCAGTCCGCAGAAAATTGATGCGTTCTCGAGAAAATATACGTAATACCTGCGCAGGATTGCGCAGTGTTGCGTACCCTATTTGCACATTTACGTATAGGTAAGGCGGAGAGTTGCGCATAGTTGCGTGTACGGATTATGAGATCAAGACCCAAAAGTATGACAACCCCTTTAAAAGCGGTCGGTGAAAAGTATACTAAACATCGTAGGAAGACAGTGGGTTTTAGAAGTCACCAGTCATTTGAGCTAATATCGTGGCCAAAAAAAAATGTAAATACTTGTAAGGTTTGGCTGGGAAAGCTGAAATGCTTTTTATACATTTCATACGCAGCAAAATGAGAGCAGAGTGAAAACAATATCCACCTTTTCAAGCAATATATGTATGCGACAAACGCCATGTACTTGTAAAGAGAATGCCAAATATCTTGAACAGTATACGTATGTACGAAACATAATACAGATAAGTACAAGCATGGTACTTAGCAACAATATCATTGACGCAATGTGAAATACTTAAGATACCAATTTAACGAATTATTTTATATCATTTTCTATTTATATGCACTTGAACATATTTCTTTGTATGCAAATGTATCGGATCATTTTTATGGATATGAATAACAAACATATTTGGAGCACAGTTTCTTAATCTAACACTCACCATGTATTTGCACGTGATATTTACATGAGTTGCTACTTCAGAAGTAATAGTCCAAGTAAGTTAAATAAGAAGGGCCTCCAATTTCAGTAAAATGCTTGTTTAATGCATACTCAATTAAATATTTATTTAGTATATCGAATGTTTAAAACTGGAAAGACGAATAAGAAGTGTTTTGTAAAGAAAAATTATGATGTAAAGGTGAACATGTAATTATGCCATGCATCCCACTTGACGAGAAGAAAAAAACAAAATAAAGTTATTTAGAGCAATTATATATCTGCATCATGAGTAGAGAGAAGAAAGGACTTGGACAAAGTAGACACATTTATTCAGGTCACCACAATATCTTTACCGTCTGAGGAAAGAGGATAACCTTCCCTTTGATTCTCTGAAAAGGTTAGATAACTGTTCAATTTATATAACAGGTATGAAATATATTTGGTGAGAAGGTAGCTGTATTGTAAATGTTTCATGTAAACTAATTTGGTAAGGCCAAATTATTTGTCTCTTCTGATCACAGGATTGTCTAAAGTAGATGTGAAATAAAATGAAGACCGCCGATGTGATGGTGGTGGTAGTGGTTGTTTAGGTGGAGGTGATGATGATGATGCTGATGATGATGACGATGCTGCTGATGAAGAGGATAATGATGATGCTGCTGCTTCTGCTGCTGCTGATGATGATGATGATGGTGATGGCAATAATGCTGCTGATGGTGGTGGTGATAGATGGATATTTTGTTGTTGCTGATGATGATGATGGTGATGATGATGACAATGATGACGATGGTAATGATGATGATAGGGATGATGATGATGATGATGATGATGTTGATGGTAATGATTGTAATGATGATGATGGGGATGATGATGATGGTGGTGATGATGACGATGATGAATATGATGATGATGATGATGATGATGATGATGGGGATGATGATGGTGATGATGATGATGATGATGATGGTAATGATGATGATGGTGATGATGATGATGGTGGTGATGATGATCCTAATGATGACGACGACGATGATGATGATGATGATGATCATGATAACCACGATATTACCTGTGGCGTTCACGTTATTGTTAATTATAGTAGTAATTAACAATGAAGGGGACAATAATGAAGATAGTAATTGTGTCGGCTATGCTGGTAACGGTCCTTGTGTTATTAAATGTCCATGTTGCACTGACTGGTGAAATATACTGACTTCTTAGCCTGTAGTAACAATACTAATGATTATAATGGTGGCAATATACATTATCTACGATATATATGTATATATTTACTACTCTTTGTCTCTCACTTGTATACGTTATAGCTATTGTAATACACATTTTTTAGATATCAATGTACGTGTTCAAGTCAATATAAAAAAAAATCTTCAAAGGCTTTTGCCAATTTGCCTGTGACTTATTCAACTGGGCCAAAATTACAATGTTTTATAGGATTATCATTTTCCGGTCTTAATTTCATAACTGCCTTTTAGAGTGTGTTATTTTGGATATCTGGTTTAGTAAACAGCATACGTCTAAAATTACAATCACAAATTTGTCAAAATAGTTGTAACTGATATAGAAATAGTATTTTTAGGTACAAACATGACAATCATATGAACGGAAATATACGTATAACTGCAGCAACTTCTTGATAAGTGATTTATGATTTCCTTCCGGATAATGTCTTTTTCTCTCACCACCTTCTCTCTCTCTCTCTCTCTCTCTCTCTCTCTCTCTCTCTCTCTCTCTCTCTGGCTGCCTCTCCCCTCTCTTTTCCCCTTTTCTATCTCTAGATTTAAGTGAAATGATATACTGACGTATTTATTATTATAACTTAATTTTCAAAAATTATATATTTAATTGATAATATCACATATGTAGACACATCGACTTAACAGTTTCATTGAGAACCCTAGTGAAGTGGCGGTGAACTGATTGTTTCAGTAGCATAATAATAATTTTCATTATTTTGAGTACCCCTTTTATTCGCAGTAATCCACTTTATGAAATGCATAAGAATGAGACAAATTACACAAAATATAATTGGAGTTTCAGTGGTATCGAAACAAGCATGCATTTCCACATGATTACGATGAACACTAAATTGGAACTATTTATAATATTCAAAAGGAAACCGATTTGGAATGTCAGCTAAAGATGAGACGATCGGTGGTTACGAATTTGATGAATTATTACATTATGATATGTAATCCGAAATCGATATTTAGAGTCATCGAGGCAATATTTCTTAAAATAAATTTGGGCTTTGATAATTACCAGAAACTGCTGCTCTCCGAATCAACACAAAACTGAAAGAAATTTATCAAAACCGTTTCAACTTGATATGTCGAACACAAACAAAAATATGTCAAAGAAGAATAAGGTAACGAGAAAATACATACAAGAAAAACGCATTTAGGAATAAAAGCGCAACATTGCACTTTTGTCGAAAATCGAACCACAAAAGGTATGATTTTGCATTCTGCGGAGTGTTCAGACGATTTGAACCTGTGTCCTTCAGGATGTGGAATTTCTTGGTTCTAGCGTATCCGATTATATAACGCTGCCTTGCATAAACGATGGCGACTTAAAAATACAAAACGCTACAAAAACAGTTGGGCATAAAGTTAGCCTAACTAACTGTTAATTTTGTCCTCATTTGCATGGCAAAATTACCTTAGCATTGGCTTAGTATAACACATTTTCCGTTTGGGCTGTGAAAAGGTACACTATTGCACCCTTTTTGATAGTTTGAGCGCAGTTTTCACCCTTTATTCTACTTTACTCTACTAGTGTGTAGGAACCATTATCCAACATGCTGCTTGTTCTATTAGAGAGAGAGAAAGAGAGAGAGAGAGAGAGAGAGAGAGAGAGAGAGAGAGAGAAAGAAGAGAAAGCGACAAGATGATGGCATCATTCGGTTTTAAGCAGAGCATTGCAATGGGGCTGCATACGGCACATTTTTTTTCATAGCTTCCACCATTCAGCCTTCCCCTCCCCACCCCTATCCAACCGAGATTCCTGTAATCACTGGTAATATTGAAATACTTTTTAATCAATTTCCCCCGAGTTACAAGAGAAGTATTGTTGTGCATTGTAATCAACATAATGGTCACTTCTGACCACTTGCAATCAGTTTGTAATTTCTTTCCAAGTGTCAGATATTATCTTTCAGCTCCCTTGTGTATGATTACACAAAGGAGCACTAATCATTAGTTTGTCAACGCCCTTTTGAGAAGGAAATATTGAATCAATTGAGGAGAAAATAATCTAAAGTAGTAGGAAGATCGCCCATGTGGTCGTAGTAGTGGAGATGATGAGAGAGCTGAAATGCTGATGCTGACGATAATAATGATGATGATTATGATGTTAATGATGATGGTGTATTATGGTGATGATGGTGATTATGATGATGGTGATGGAGAAAGAGGAAGATCGATGACAACACGATTGAAGTTGTGAAGGTGATAATGATGATGATGGGCATGGGGATGATGATGATGATGATGATGATGGTGATGATGATGATGGTGATGATGAAGATAATGATGATGATGATGATGATGATGACGATGATAATGATGGGTGTGATGATGATGGTGATGATGATGATAATGATGATGTTGATGGTGATGATGATGGTGGTGATGATGATGACGATTATGATGATGATGGTGGTGATAATGGTAATGGTGATGATGGTGATGGTGATGATAGTGATGATGAGGGTGATGATGATGATGGTGATGATGAAGATAATGATGATGATGATGATGATGATGATGATGATGATGATGATGATGACGATGTGATACTAGTGGTGGTGGTCATGATGAAGATGATAACGATGGTGGTGGTGGTGATGGTCATTATGATGCTAAAAATGACGATGATGGCGGTATTCAAAATGTTTATGGTTATGGACTAAGGGGGAGACCGATAGCAATACGATTAAGATAATAGAGGTGATGGTGCAGATGATCCCTCGCCTTGTAATCAATATAATGGTTACTTTTGACCACTTACTATCAAACTATAACATGTATAATCTCTTAAAAAGTGTGGTATATACCTTTAAATGCCCCTTGTGTATAATTGCATGAAGAAGCACGTATCATTATGTTTCAACGCCCTTTGAAATTGAAATATTGAATCAATTGAGGAGAAAGTAATCTAAAGTAGATATGAAATAAGAGGAAGGCCGTCAGTGTGGTCGCAGAGGTGGAGAGGATGATGGTGATATTAAATGATGATGTGATGATGACAATGACGATGGTGATGATGGGTGTGGTGATGATTAGGACAACATACCAACATTTTTTCTAAGAGCACCGTGCATTATTACCCGGCTAAAGCGAAGCTCAATGCATTCAAGGATTTTCTTTTCTACCGGTACACTTTCATCTCACCTGGGTTGAGTACATTACACTTTGGCTACATTTCTTGCTGAAGGAAATTGACGTTTTGGTGGGAGTTGAACCTACAACTCTTCGGTCAAAAGACGAGAATCATAACCACTACACCACGACGCTACCATTAATGGGTGGTGAAAAGGTGAACACGGCGACATTTATAATGCTAATGTTGTCATAAAGGTATTAGAATCGTGCCAATTTTGCAGAATATGTTTTCGTTGATTCCACTTAATTCTAAGCAGCAAACATCCATAATTACAAGCACAAATTTGTCGAAATTGTCAAAAGTGACACAACCATTATATCCATAGAAACAAACATGTCAATCTTCTCAATAACATGCACATAGGGAAAGAGCGTCTTGAAATAGCCAAGGTGATTTATGATTATATTCTATAGATTGATCTCTAGGGAACTGAGATAAAATTGCCGATAATAATTTCACAATAATTTGTCTGCTTTTCGCACCGCTATTTGACAGGTCATGTTCTATGGTTTACAAATTGACAAATTTAGATACAATTAGCCATATTCGAATTCATCAATGTCACATATGGCTGCAAAATACATGTAGGGGCTTGCATGTATTTCTGAAGCCATTAAATATAGAATCGCCAACTTATCAATGTTTATACGGACACTTACAAAATGTTATTGTTGCTATAACACGATAAAATCCATTTCCGAAAAAAAGTTAAGTAGAACGGCAATTCAATGCTCCTTTGTAATGCTATTCAAATCGGAACCGGCATGTTATAGCTGTGTCCGCACAGTTCAGTACACGGCGTACGGCTCTATATTGTCCATGTCCGACGTTTTTTTTTGCGGAAATAGTTTATATCATGTCTTATCGTAATTATTATATTTATGCTTATCTGTATCATTATTATTTCAATTATTTTCATTTTTATTGTGATATATATCATTGTTGGATTTGCTGCTTTTGTTATCATTAGTCATTTTACTTTTTATCTATTAATGTACTAGTTTATATTTACACAATTAACCCTTTGACTACTGGAACCAGATATTCCTTGTACAAAGTCTATGGCAATTAAAGAATTTAGTAGTCAATGGGTTTGTATGATTTGCAAGTTGTTTCTCTCAAACAACGAGCGTATACAGACAATAATTTAACAGTTTTGGTAATGGAATAAAAGTAGTATTTTCTCTCTACTCATCCAAAAGCAGCATCTCGCCACGAAATTCGTAGCTTTAATGTAGATGGCGCTGTTCCTAAATTATTCGTATTAATTGGTAACAGTGTTTTCTGTACATTGCACTATTTGTATTTATTTAGAGATGTTGTTAGAGTGTGTTTGCCACCTTTCTGAAATCCAGTACAAAAAATGCAAATATTTTTAGTAATCATATTGATAGCCTAAAAATGGACATTTGTGGCGCAAATCTTGGCTTTTTGTAATCGTTGTTTTATTTACAAACACTGGAAAGTATTCCGTAAGAAAAAAAAAACCGGTGTCAATCGTCCACACAACAAGCAAATCTAATTGCTCGAGAGGAGTTGAAAAACCTTTTAAAAATTAGTCATAATCAATATTCGACATTGCACTACCACATGAATAGCAAATATGCCACATAATTATATTTCGTACCACAATTAAATTTACCATGTAGTTCGATTTTTTTTTAGTCTTTGTGAGTATTATAAAGTCGAATATATTTGTGCCAATGTAGGTTATGTTTTTTTTTTCGTTTCCTTTTTTTTCATCTCCGCTGTCAACGCATTGACTACTGAATTCTGTTATTCACATAGACTTTGTGCGGGTAACATCTGCATCCAGAATCCGATAAAATGAATAATCACGATGAAAGCCTCCCACCTGACATTAGATCTTGAATGAAAAATCTGGCCTTGCTGTATCAAAAAAAAAAAAAATACATAGAAACCGCTCCTGTAAATGGCATATTTTTATTCATTTAAAGGGAAAGACTAGTTTTGGGAGGAGGGCGCTTCAGATATTAAACTAGTTTGCGAGCTGCAGTGAAATTATTACCATAATGCATTTTTTCAATAGTAAATTAGAGCATGTTCATAGTTTGTTTGAATGAAATCGACCTAGATATGGCTTAATTATCGCAAAATAAAATAACCTGGTGCGGCCGTACTTCCTCACAGAACATACTTCACGTACAAAATGAACGCGAATCCACACACCGCAGACAATACCACCGATCGCACAGCCAATTTCAGACCGACGCTCTCCCGCGCTAAAGCACTTAGCACACCGCAGGAACGATGGCGTAGTGACCTGTTCGACGTAAAATACATAGGATACAAGCATAAATGTACTCCTAATATCCTACATAGATATATTTAGGCATGTAAAGCAACTTGCGAATACATCAGCTCATTTAACATCAGTTTCTGCATCCTGGTCATTACTAATCTATACATTTAATTATCTTTCTTTTTTATTCAAAATGGTTTAGAATTGCAATATATTGGCCAAATTGCATAATATATATACAAGAATATAATTAAACAAAATAACGATACCCAAGTCTCTACGATGATCTGAATTTGGGGCGAAGAGGATGAGGGGAGGAGGAAGAGAAAGAGGAGGGTTAGAGGGAGGAGGAGGAGGAAAGAGAGAGAGAGAGAGAAAGGGAGGGAGGGAGAGATATTATGAGAAGGGAGAAAGGTAGAGAGATGTTGAGAACTGCTTTTATGAATCATGCCTCATAATTTTCATTTTGAAAAATTTGGTAACGTTGCTAGTAAGTTGCGGCCGATTACCTGTTTATCTTCACGCACCGATCACAATCCTTTTATCAGCCTGTGAACAAACGAAAATCCGTGTTTCACTTTGGTATCGATTTGCAGACGATCTGCAATTAATCGCAGCTTTCTAGCTTAGAGTCAATTTTTTTTTAGCTTATTCACGAAACATAATATCTTACGATTATGACGATTTGCGAAAGTTCAACGGTACCGCATTCCTTAAAAGAATTGCCACAGTGTTGGTTCAAGGTAGGCTTATGGACATGACGTCTTTATTATCGGCTCTCTTTGAATTATTAAAATGTATACTGATGCATGATATCAACTATCAATAGCTCGCAGATCTACATAAATTCGGCATTGTCGGTTTGTCAAGGGAAGTGTACCGAGCTAATATACAGAAACGGCGCAAGGAAATCGCATGATCGATGCCTATCGATTACTTGACTAAGCGATCCTTTCTATCTCGGCAAACACCGCGCGATTCTTTTTCTTTTTACCGCGTGAATCGGCGCGAAATCACGCATGACTTTAAAGGGGAATTTCACCCAGACCATGATGTGCTCTCAGTGGGTGGAGAAACATAATGATCAAACTGTGAAAAATTGAGCAAAATCCGACAATCCATTCAGAAGTTATGAATTTTCAAAGTTTTGATTTAAAGCATTATGGGCTCCTCAAATTAGCTACGTACAGGCACAAAATGGCTGCCAACATGGAGAACTCTTCATTCACTTTGTACACCGAATTTCACATTTTCTTCTTTTTCTAGAAAAGTAGACAACATTGAACTTTTCTCTTTAAGTATGATATGGGGATATTGATTCTGCATGCATTTCGGAATAAATTTTGTTGATGTATTGTCTACTTTTCTAGAAAAAAAAAGAACATTTGAAATTCGGTGTACAAAGTGAAGGGAGATATTTCTATTTTGACAACCATTTTGTGCCTGTGCAATGCTAATTTGAGGAGCCCATGAGGGGCTTAAATCAAAACTTTGAAAATTCATGACTTTTAAATGAATTTTCGGATTTTGCTCAAATTTTCACAGATTGACCATTGTATTTTTGTTCATCCACGAGGCGCACATCAATGTCTAGGTGAAGTTCCCCTTTAACCTGGCTCGGCGAAGTGATGTCATTGTTGGCTTGTTCCCCTTCATTACACTTTAGCTCCTTATCCCGTTTTATCAGAGTCCCGCGTGTAATGAAACAAGGTGATAATCCCGCCCGAGATAATTGCTAAGCAGACGACACCTTATGTATCTTTCAACGGGCGGTGTTAGAGCCCGGGAAAATGGCGCCCGGGGACACATTCAAAGGAATAAATGAGAAGGTCGCGTGCGTTGTTGGTTCAACTACATTTTTGCGTTGAAGCCAATGTGCACTATACGTAAAGTGCCATAGTAAAGTAAATAAACTTAACATAAGGGAGCCGCTTGTCTAGCGTTGAATTTGTTCTGTGTGTGTTTGATGTTCGCGCACGTAATCGTTAGCTAAGTCTCGCCCTGTGTATGTACAGAAGAATCGTACAGGGTAGCGAAAGGGGGGGGGGGGGGGGGGGGGGGGGGGGGGGGGGGGAGGCAGGAGAAGTGGCCGATATATATGGGAGTGGGTAAATGAATGTTTCACGCAACCTTTTCATTTTCCCCCCCCCCCCCCCGTGGTCCCTATATAATAAATTCATGTGGGTATGTTTGTGAATTATTTATAGATAGTATGGGCGCGTGTGTGTTCATATCACCTCTGTCGTTGGGGATATTTCGCTTAAGAGAAGGGGCTACCCCCAAATAATATTTTTTTCTGATTGTAGGAGAAAAAAATCAACTCAACACAACACAAAAAAGGTTGAGAAAATCGGACGACTAATAAGAAAATGTTTAGATATTTAGACAAATTATCAACTGATGACGTCATAGAATCACAACTATAGTATTCATATGAATGATATAAAATTGTACTTTTTCCAAATTTCTAAAAGCTGTAACTGAAGAATATATTTGTGATAGATATGTAGATCCCCTATTTGCATATTTACATATTTACAATAACACACAGTTTAAATCTTTTGTAGAAATGATGAATTTTGCGCCAAGAATATAAAGAAAATTCTGGAAAGTAGTGCACCCATGATGATATCAAATTAGTTACATACGTGAAAATTTTCAATAATTTACTAATTTTTTCCAAAAAAAAATCATAACTTAGTTATTTATTGTCTAATTTACTTTTTTTCGTTCCGCTCTGTTAAACAAAATTATCATTTTGGTGTAGACTCTACGTTTAGGATATTTTTGCACCATACGACACAGGGCGATCGGACGCTTTAACATAGGACACCTGTGATCGCTGCCGCGTGTCACTTTTATTTTCCCGCCCAATTTTGTGCACGAGTGGGAGCTATTTTTCCGTCACAAGCAGATACTCTCCAAACGTGATTGGTTTTTCAAAATTTTTAACGATAGTATACAATACTTTAATTCTTACTTCATCCCATTGATTTGTTCGCTTGTATGGGCATTGAAGTGTGGAATACAAGCACTTTTGCTATTTCCCTTGATTAATCCCCATGGCAATTATGTCGTAGATGCAATCGCATTTTGGAGGAAGCGTGAGTTTGGAAGATTGTAATCAATTTAAGTACTCTTCAGCAATTTAAGATATTATAGGGTTAAATCATGCATGAACAATTACGTGCACATGAATTGGTGTCATTTTGTTACAACAATTAAAAATGGTTTTACCTGCGTGGTGCGTTCAATGGTCCTTGCACTCCACCGGACGTATTTTTTTTCTCTCTTAAAGTGGGAAATTTATTACATTCAGTAAGCTAAAGGCGCTTCACACACAAATGATATGTATTATATCATTTAATAAGCCTTTACAATGACAAATCAATAAAATCATCCAGGGGCCTGTGCATAACATACGCAATTTTACTTACGATGAATAATTTTATCGCAAGTTTATGGCAGAACATGTCCCATAGAGATACGATTAATTGTAAAATTTATCTTACATCTTTTATGTTACCTGGTTACAAGCCCCTGGTCTAATAAAGGTAATCGTTGCCTTTTTTTTTTTTACAAAGCATTTGTACAAAAGAAAGACAATTTTCTTGCATCCATAATGTGATTGTAATTCTCATAATTAATATCCAATTGTTTTAATATTTAGATATTGTAGTTTAGATGCGTTTGGTGTATGAAAAATACATAGATATAGACATGCCAAAATCGTAAAAAAGTCAGGGTATATTAAAAAGGATTACGGCCCCCACGCTACCAACGGAGATGTTTTAATATGCGTATGTATTGTGAGATATCTACGGTAGATGTGAATCTATTAGTGAGTTTTCGAAATTGGCGAACGGAGGCTTGAGTACGGTATGAAACAAGTGTGCATAAAGTGACGAGTGCGCAACTGCTGTGCGCACTATTTGTTGCACACATCAGATGCGCACTCGTTTTATACCATCCGCAATGTATTGTGAGATATCTATAGTAGATATGAATGTATTAGTGGGCTTTCGAAATGGGGGGACGGAGCCTTGTTTCTGGTATAAAAAAGTGCGCATCTTAAGTTAGCAGTAAATGACGAGTGCGCAACTGCTGTGCGCATCATTTGTTGCGCATATGAGATGCGCACTCGTTTTCTACTGTCGACAAGCCTCCACCCACCTTTAACGAAAAACCACTATTCAAGTGTCCAGAACGATACAACATTTTTTTTTTCATTGACTGATTTTCGATTCGGGGTTCGAGAACTCTAACAATAACCATGAGTATAAAGAAAAAAAACACCGTCTAATGCAGAAAATAATCACTTACATTGAAATGAATACTCAAATTGGCAACAATTCAGATATTTCAAGGTAGAATCGGTTATAATATGTATTTATGATTTCCATTCAATTTTCTGATGTGGTCATACATAAGCTTATTCGTGCGCAAATGCTGTATGAAAATAGTAATACTTCTTTAAGGGCATACCTCATTGACAGCATAGTTTTTGTTGATTTAATTATGTGTTCATTCACTTTACAGTATACAGTATTGTAGACTGTACTGATAATATTTGGCCTAATAGCAATCTTACTATGATCTTGGTGTTGATATTACATCGGGGTTTTTTTTGCGACTGTCACAATCAAAATAACTAAACTGCTGATACATCCATATTTCCGTTCGTTCATGTTTCATCTAAACAATGTAACGCTTGTATTTCATATATTGGTTATATCCAGGAAAGGAGTCCACTGCAAAAATCGACATCTTCCTTTGACACGTTATAAAATACCAACGTCATACCTCAATATTATGATAAGATTGGTCCTATCCACCTGTTAAATTTGTAACAACAAGTCAGGCAGATGGAATTGATAGCACATGTTCTAAACAATCAAACACACTCGCAAGCAGAGGAATTAAGGATGGAGCGACTCCAAGCAACGTGCAGTATGACCAATAGCGTATCCTTTACTGTCTTTAGAAAAAAGGGGAGGGGGGGGGGGACAAACAGCGCCTGACAAGAAAATATTTTTTGAAGCTTCTACATTTCTTCCAAACGGAGAAACGACAAGGAAGGGTCCTCATTTTCATTTCGCTTTTTATTTTCCATTATCACTTCATTTGTTTATGTTAGTTTTATTCAATTATCCATTCATTTATTTATTTACATATTTATTTATTTTCATTCTGTATTTTCATTTAATTTTTTTATTTATCATTATTATTATCATTACCATTATTAGTTTCCTTTTTCTCATTATTTGCATTGCCATCATTTTTTTTTTTTTAAATAACTACTATATATTTTTCGGGGGGGGGGCATTCCACCTTTAGCACTCCTCATGTGTACTCCCGTGTTCCCTCCCCGCTTCCTTCCCTAACGCACTTTATCTGCAACAATTGAAATTGAATCCTCGCATCGAATTATTTACTCAAATTGAGTGAAATTTTCTATAGCGATTGATATTGGTAAAGCGAAGCAAGATGTGACGTCTTTGTGTGATGTTGTGTCTCCCCAAGGTCCCTTTAGGAAAATTATTTCTCTAATGAATGAGGAGTAAATGGGAGCCTTCTACTCAATTGAATTAAAACATGTATGTACAGAGATAATTCATATTGTGGCCATGACGAATTGTGCGAGAATGGCAAGTGAGGAATGCGAGCTGGTTGGGATATTGAACAATGAGAAATGCGTGCGGTGTGCAAACTTTAGAATGTGTTACGTTAACTCAACATACAGGAGCTTTCATTTTAACACGGTAAAAATATCCAAACAGATAAAGTGTCTGGTTGACATTGGGGTCTTGACATTAGCAGAATAATCAAGCACCGACAATTTTATTGCTCGGAAAGGCGTAGAAATATGCACTGTGCAAACTTAAGAATGGTCTATGTTTAAGTGATATGAAAGAAATATCAACAAATTAATTGTTTGGACACGCTTGGAAATGTATGTGTTGTGTAAACTTTAGAATACTTCCTATTAACTCGACATGACAGAAATATCTACACGTGTTAAAAAACGCCGTGAACTGCATGCTCGGTGCAAACTTTAGAATGCTTTATGTGAATAAAATATCAACAAATCAATTGTTTGGAATAGCGTAAAAATGTATGCGCTGAGCAAGAATGTTTTATGTTAAAGGTAGAAAACTACATTTGCACACATTACGATTATGCTTACAACTTATTGTGTACCTCAGATATGCCAAAATGATAACCTCTATGAAGTACTGTGGTCGAATGTGGTCCAGAAAATTTAATTCAAATAAAAATCTATTCTATCATAATTCATATTGACACCAACGGTATTGCGATACTCCTAGCGTATTACGGTACCACACACACACACACACAACACATCGTAAGAGCACATACAGTGCGTACTTCAATACACTGCCACACAATGCGGGATACGCACTGAGAGAGACTCTTGCGATATTGGTCAACGAGGGGGCAACGGCTGTTTTGAATTTTGAACGCACAATCCATTAATTCGAGGCCCGAATAGAATAGTTATTACTGGAATAACTATAAATGCGCCTATCATGACCAATCTTTGAGCTTAATTGATTGGTGATAAGTTCTAACATTTAGTACTCTTCAACATAACACAACAATCTTGGAAAGTCAAATTTTAGGTGATAAGTTCTAACATTTAGTACTCTTCAACATAACACAACAATCTCGGAAAGTACAATTTTAGGCTGCAAAAGAAGTATTATACCTTTAACTCGACAGCAGTTAAAAATCAACATATCAATTGTTCAGAAACACGTAGAAATAAAAGCGGTGTGCAAATGTTTTATGTTAACTTGATATGAATGAAATATCAACAAATTAATTGTTTGGGAACGCTTAGAAATGTATGCATTGTACACACTTTAGAACGTTTTATACTAACTTGATATAAATGATATATCAACACATCAATTATACGGAAACATGTAGAAATTCATGCAGTGTGCAAACTTTATATTGTTTTATCTTAACATGATATGAATAAAATATCAATAAATCAATTGTTCCAAACGCATGTGCAAACTTGATTAATGTTAAATTGACACGAAAGAAATCATCATATTAATTGTTCAAAAACAGCTGGAAATGCATGCTCTGTGCAAACTTCACTGTGCAAACTTGACGTGTAAGTAATATCAGCATAATTACCCGGAAGCATAAATCGTGAATAGATAAATATTTTGGGGAGAGGGAATATGAATGGGGGTATTTGTTCAAAATTGTCTTGAAGTGTGAAAAGGGCGAGAAAACGATGAAAGGTTCATCAGACGTCACTTTTAAAGCACTCGCTTGTGTCTATAAATGTGATTTTATAGAAAGGAAAATGAAAAGCAAAGTTCGTGCTTTAAAAGGTTCATGAATTGATGAATGGGAAATTCATCGATGACATCTTCAGGAAAATTACATCGTATTATAATCTATACATGTAGAGCAAAAATGGTCTGTAAATGGAAAGTGCAACACAATAAAAATATTCTTGCGTTGATATTCTTATAAAGACCGACTCACACTTTTGCGTTTTTAACCTGCGTCAGCCCACCGTCTTTAGAATTTAAAAACGCTTCCTGGACGTACAGCATACACGGATTAGAGGGTAGACTGACGTTCGGCTGGCGCTCAATGAGCGTACGCCAAACATCAGTTCTCCATATGAAACGCGTCCGAGGAGCGTTGTTATTCAAGAAAACGCTGGGCAGACGTAGGCTAAAAACGCAAAGGTGTGAGTCGGCCTTTAGCCTGACAGACAATCTCCCTCGCAAATGGAAGACATCAATTCATTGGTCATGAAATTCTCTTCAATCTGCCGATGCTAATTACAGGTGGTATTCATGATAGGCCGAACATTACGCCGTTCTAGCCAATGGGAAAAAAAATATTACGAAAGCTAACAAACAGAAAGTCGCGTCTCACCTTTTGACTATATTGTATTTTGGAGTGAATTGCATTTCGTTAAAGGTATATATGGATAAAAAAAAACACGATTTTAAAGGTATAGATTCATGATGGTCGGGATGTATAAAGTGATACGAAACGAGCTAATATATTCACAAATTGCTTGACGTACATAAATATAATTGTATACCGAATCAGGAAAAGATTCTCGCCCGTATTCTAGCGTAATTTACTTTAAACATACCAATCAGCCGTTATTCCTACGGATCGCTTAATAAATCACACGCCAGCCGACCGGGACTGGTTTGATGAAGTGACCAATAGTAGTGTGTTCGGCATGTGAGTTCGCATTTACGTTGTACGCGAAGCGATGTTGTATGGGGAGAATGACACATGTCGTCATCAACTGTTATGTTTCTGAGATAATAAAGTAATATCTAGGTTGATTTCATTCACACCAATTATGAACATGCAAAGTAGTTCACTATCTGAATCGTCATCTCTCCCTAAACATATCTACACGTTTAAACGAGCTGGTGAATTCCCGCTTTGCTTTGCATGCAAAAAAAATAAATGTGCACGAAATCGAACACGAGGGCAGAGAAGAATTATTGTTATTCAATTAAAATGCATTTATATAGGGGTGTTTTTATTCCACTTCGTTCGTATTTTTACGAGATGACCTGAGCCAAAGGGTACTGTTGCATGAAGACAAAGAAATTCCGACATAGCGCCAATTTAAAGGGCATCCTATCGAACGTATTAATTCTTTAGGAGGACACGTTTCAATAGATTTGTAACTCATTTTATGTAACAATACCCTCTGGCCCCCGTCACTTCATGAAAACACAGAGGTTTTGTTTATTACTCTACAGTCTTGACCATTTTACTTATCATTATTATTACTAGTTTCTCCTTTTTTTTTTGGGGGGGGGCGAGATTCATATATGCTTGAAGTGACATTACAGCCTATACCTATTGATCTGGGCAGAGTTCCTTACAGCAGTTTTACCATGAAGAATCATTGATAGCCGTCTGCTTTCTTACTATTCAAGCGAGCATGATTTCTTACTACTCAATGAATCGTGAAAAAGGTCGCATCTGTCGGATTGGCATAATTTCAAAGACAGGTTCGAACAGTGAAGGACACTCTACACCAATACAAATCGTCTTGAAATAGCCAATTAAAGAAATATTCTGAATTTGCGTCAGTTTTATTCAATCATTCCACATACGTTTGTTATGATTAAAGATTTAACGGGAGGGCAAGCGCGCGGAGTTAAATTTGTTGAGACAGTACGATGGTTCAATTGTCAAGATGCAGATTATTGATAGCGCTTGGACGGATTCAATAAATGTCAGGAATTTGGCCAAATATTGTTCAAGTTCCACTGAAAATGACAGGCGAAGGAGATACAAGTGCACTTTGGGCATATCAAATAGTTTTGGAAAGGCACAATCCAAAGTATCTGGAGATTTTAATTTTGATACAGCAATCAAAACTATTTGGGGATTTCATTTCTAAAATACCATTACAAAATTTGGTTGAATCTAGTTAAAGACAACGTTGTGGTTATGCTAAATTGTTACTTTAAGTGAAACACTTCAAGTTTTGCGTGCGTTTTTTTTTTATTTTATTGAAAACACACTAAGAAATGTGGTGCAGTTTTGTGCCTTCAGGGTGCAGCCACTTGTAAAATAACACTCTCCCCCTTAACTGCTTAAAGTTTGATTTTCATTACTCTAGGTTGCATATTTTGGGTGCATTTCCCAAACAAAGGGGTGGAAATTACACCCTAATGTCTACCTGTTCATTAAAATCGTATTAACACTGACACTTCCTATTTGAGAAAAATGTCATTCAAATAATCATTCGAACAGTGATCACCTAACATACTATTTATCACCATTCTTTAAGAGCTCGCATGAGTCGCAATTAAATCATACTGTGCATAGTATATTCTTATTCTTGCACTCGATATAGAAAAAACACCTTAAAACCGCTCAGCGCCTGCAATTCCAAACATATCCTACTTAAAGAAGAACCACAAAGGAAATCACGAATACAACATATTTTACAAGTACGAAAAGGTGATTATGTGGATAATATGTTGAAAGAACTGTTTTATACCAAATTCGATCATGTAAAACAAAAAACCTGATTTTAGGGCTCGTTTTTTGCATTTCGGTTTCGGGATATTTCGAGTTATTTCGAGTTATTTCGTGTTATTTCGGTAATGACGTCAAGGAAGGGACATTTGCAGAAGGAACCATCCCGCATAATTATAAAGGGAAAACCGGCTTCCTCTACATGCTTTGAATTATTTTATTTATTTACTTTTATGTCCTGTAAAGCTATCCAAAATACTATGACGGCAAACGCTCTTGTAAGTAAAGTGCAAGTGCATTGTTGTCGTAAATCAAATGGTACGCTCGCACATTCTTTCCTTTATTTCTTATGCCTTTTATATATGAAAAAAATAATTGCCACACTCAAAGAGTCGGGTTGTTATTGTAACATTTCATTCATTGGACATGTCTATTAACTGAACTTCACATCCTTTCAAGCAGTGTATTGTGGATGCATAGCTCTATTATGTACACTAAGAAAATTCCTTCCTCTTCTTATGCTGAGTGATGTTGAACATGAATACACCGTATCAATCGGAGAAATACTTTCTTTTGTGTGCATATAACCATTTCGAAGGCTTCAGTGGAAGTTGTTTGGTTCGTTAAATTTTTTATTCATTCTTGCTCAAAATGTTGTCCCTTTTTTGACGTCACAATACCAATCAACTTTCGTACTCCGTTCGTATTATGTTCGCCAAACCCGAACGTTCCAGGCTTGATAGTGTCTTCGTGATTCTCTTTTAACTTAAGGCCGAATCACATCTGTGCGTTTTTAGCCTGCATCGGTCCAGCAATTTTGAAAATTAAAAACGCTCCCGACGCACAAAGACGCAGGACATACGGTGGGCTGACGGTCAAACTACACTCCTTAAGCGCAATCTGCACGCCAGTCCATCATCTTATCAGCGTATACAGTGCGCCCGAGGAACGTTCGTTAATTTTCAAAAACGCTGGGCCAGCACATGAGGCTAAACACAAAGGTGTGAGGTACTCTTTGGTGTTGAATTTTTCATCGTAAACGTCATATAAAGGAGTTTCAAGCACAATTTTGGCTCATCAAATAATGTTGTAAATAAGTCCCACATTATTTGCTGCCAACAAAAGGAATCGTGATCGATTACAACATCAGGGAACATGAAATAGGCCACATGGATGCAGAATCCCTTTGATGTCCCCACAGGGAACTTCAAAGCACTTTTAATGGGAGCAGTCACACCAACAGAGTGAACCGTCATATCTATGGAATTGCAATTATTAATGTCTTAAATCGGTTCAAAATGTCATGTTTGAAGGTTACTTTTCTTAATCTCAATTGTACAAATTCATTAATTAAACATCGCATTGATCAATAGTTCAGAGTTTGAATAAGACATTGTTCAGACTGGAAACATTGCTAGAAAAAAAGGTAATCGGTGCAAAGAATTTTCCGCTGACAGTTATTATCATCCTATTGTCTTTGAAATATCTTTCCTATGCTCCTTTTTGGCACATTATTGTGTTTTTTTTTTCTCCCTGTATTTTCTTTTAGATTTGTTAAGAACTTTTTAAATTATGTATTTATCATGTATCATCTGGTTTTGTATATTATAACGTTGTATTTATTTTGTATTTTTTTATTTGTGTACAGGGTCCCTTGGTAGATCAGTTTACCCTATAATAAAGAAGACCTGAATAAATAAATAAATGAATAAAGATTAGCATGTAGGTGTGACCGCCCCAACATACAACTACAATGACAAAAGGCTGCTAGTATTTATGATTCACGATGTCTACTCCCGTCAATATTTACCCTCAAGCTTACACAAATTTCACGATCTTTTAATAAACCATTCGACGTTCCCTACATTACTTCCACTTTGCTTGTACATGTATGTCGAAGAAGGGAGAGGACCAATGTGTAATAATTGGCGTGTAGGCTGCCAGAGGTTTGAATAAAATTCGCTTCATGACTCAGTCACAACCTTGCGTTAAAATGGCTTATGTATTCTTGGTGCAAGCGCTAAATCATGTCATTGTGTTAAGCAAACATCTATCCAACGTTTATGACGCTCGGTAAACGCAGAATCATTGTCAGCTGAACGTCTAAAAGTATGTCTGTTGTAAGAGCAAATTTATGAGTCAGCCATAAAGTATCAGTGAAGAGATAGGGGGTGTATTTCGAAAGTATATCAGAAACATTGAGTCATAGGCTGGAAATGAAGGGAAACTCAGAAGCAACTGATGAACGGCTTTTATATAGCGGTTATTAACTCTTCATGGGAATTCCCTAAGTGCTCTAAAATTGCAGCATTATTACCCTGGCTTTAGCCCGGTAGCCACCAGCGCACATGGCGTTTCAAGGAATAACTGTTCCTGCCCGTATCCATTCACCTCACTTGGGTTAAGTGATGCACAATATGAATGAATTTATTGCTGAAGGAAATTAACGCCATGGGTGGGACTCGAATCTACGACCCTCTGGTTGAAAGGCGAGATTCATGACCACTACACCACGGCGCCTCCACATGCGAGTAAATGATGTTGTTCAACCGACTTTTTCATCAACCTGTCAATAAAAAATAGATTCTTTAACACGCAAAACATTTTAATTAGGGTTCATATTTCACGAAACAGGATCCAGGTCCTTCTTAAAACCACCGTTTACTTTCAAATAAACTTCATCTCACGAGCGACTGTCATTTGCACGTTTAAGATTGTTCACAATTTTCTTCATGTATGTCACCATGGCAACGATTCGGCTAGCGGAAGCTCTCGTGTGATGATAATCCCACGTGACANTCAAAGCAGTCAAGTTTTGTTCTGGACTGAGTGTGGAGGCGCGATCAGAGGGGTATACATGTTAGAGGGTTATGTAAGGACTCTGTGGTTGAGTGCAGTACAGTCCCTGTGTGCACAGTGTAAGTGAATATGCAAAGGTGGGTGCTATCAGAATACTCAGTCCTCAACTGGACTAGGAACTACTGGGAGTAGGATTGTGGTTTTGTCGTTTTTGTATTCATTTGAAGCACGTTGTTCAACTTTGGACATCAAAAGAATATGATTTTATTAACAATAAATTAAAAATGGCATAATGGCACCCTACCCATGCCTCCTTTGATATGAATGTCTCTTATTCCTCACGCAGATATAACACACAACCACACCATCGTACAAATGCACACGCACATACGTACACGCACACATATACACACCAATACATACACTTTCACGAATCTTCTTTCCATGTTTCTTCCTCTTTGTGCCCCTTGCCCAATGTTTTGCTCCATCTCATTTTCCTCTTTGTATAGACCCCCCCCCCGTCACAGATTCTCTCTCCTTCTGCATCTCCCCCTCTCTTCTCTTGTTCCATGTCTCTCTCTCTCCCCCATCCCTCCCCCACTCCCCTTATCTCCTCTCTCTTTCTGTCTGCCTCTCTCTCTCTCTCTCTCTCTCTCTCTCTCTCTTTAGTTCTCTTTATAGATCGCGATATAGCCATGATTATGAGAAATATGCCGCATAACCATTGCCAACACGCTAAATCATGTTCCATCTATGCCATGCAATTTGGTATCTTATATCGTACGAATATACATGAACTCATTTTGACAGTGAAATAAATTCTTGTGAAATTAAATGAAAGTATGTCTCCTGAAATATGTCCTGATTTGTAATAAAAAGAAAAAAAAGGTCCTTTCAACACTCATTTTCAACTGAATAGGTAGGTTTGAAATGATTATGCCTGTCAATATTTAGAGCATCGAAAATGAGAAATTGTTATCCCCATTTAAAGTATGATATATGAATATATATATATATATAGTATAAGCATTTACATCAGTTGGAGCGCGATACGTCATGTACGTTGTGGGCTGCAGTAAAATATAATCACAATGTGGTTTGCCAATAGAAAATGAGAGCATGTTATTAGATTGTTTGAATAGAATTAACCCAGAAATTACTTACTTGTCGCGACAAAAAGATAACGACGTGTCTCGTTGTGTTAAAAAAAAAAAAACACATCACCTCGCGTGTAAAATCAATGCGAGTTCTCACTCCACAAACCAATAGTCTCACTCCATGTGTGCTTCGGGGGTCTATCCCTCTAGCGACCCGTAAAGTAACGGTTGGTTGGCATTTCAAACTAAAACAAATCAATTTTATTTTTCGAAAATTGATGCATTAGAAAATCGTGAATACATATCAGCTCTATTAACATTAAGTTATGCATCCTGGCCATTACTAATCTATTCCTTTAAATCAATAAATCGTTGAAATATCATTTCTCCTGATTGCTTAGTCTTTGGCCATGAACAAGGACTGTTAATAGTGCACCATCTTCATTATGTTGAAGTTGCAGCTTCTGAAAGAAATTATGGAGTATGATTTTATATTGTTTGATTATAATTTGCTTTTAGAGAGCGATTACTTTCGAGTAACTATGGCAACAAAATAATGTCTATAGAGGAGTCTAATGAGCGAACAATGTTCTATATTGTTGACAATATTTCGCTCCATCGTGTAATCATTATAGTGGGAGCAGGAGAGCCAAGTAAAAACTATTATTTCGAAAGTAAAGACTGACTCACACCTTTGCGTTTACATCCAACATTTACCAAGCGTTCATTAAACGTCGTAAACGCAGACACTGGTGAATTAATATGCTAAATCTAAAGCTTACATATGTCTAGCGTTATAGATTAAAGATCGGCTTCAACCTCAGTCAAACATTTTTGCTCCGTATTCTTGCGTCCGAGGAGTATTATGAACACTTGGCCACGTCTGGTATAAAAGCAAAAGTTTGAGCCAGCCTTTAATATCAACTGTTTAACTTTAAGTACGTAGATCATTGAAGAATCAACTTAAAAATCACAAAATATCGAAATGATGTAGAATTGATGTTCTTTTTTTTTGGCAGAAATTTGATTCGTGTTATTTTATCTTTATTTGCCGTATTATTTAAACACGATGGCTCATTCCGTTAGAAAAACTGCACGACCAAGGGGCCCTGTATCACAATTTTTTTTATCTCAGAGTATTAAAAATACGTATTGATTATCATTTTGCCAATGTGACATGTACAGTGGTCGCAAAACCATCATTAAACAGAGATAATATTAATCAATATTGAAAAAAGGGCAGACGGCACTTCACCTTGGATCGAACATTGCCAGAATTACATCGCGATTTTGTCACAGTATCAAATTACAAAAGGTGTTAGACAGCTGGTTTTATGGGGGTTTATGACACTCTACATTTTACTCTATTTTTAGTATACACTCTTATAGCGTTAGACAAAAGTTTAATCAACATTGGACACAAAATTGTCGACACAACTATTATTTGTTTGATATTATTTTTGTTGAACCTATGTTTGATATACATGTATATGTGTTTTTGCTAAGTCTGTAAATTGGAGACATTTTGACCATTGGTTCGGTAAACAGTATACTGCACAGTGCCTGGTAATGTTATGCCCAGTTTTCTAAGAGTGCCTAAAACACGATATAAACTATTTCCGAAGAGTTAAATAGAACGCAGACAATAGGTCCGTACACCGTGTATTCAACTATGCGGACACAACAATGACAAGCCGGTACCGAATTCAATAGCATTACAAAAAAGCATTGAAATTGCATTAGACTTAACTTTTCGAAAATACTTTATATCGTGTTCTCCATACTTTACATACCTCAATATTACTTATTGTGACGCCTGCCTGCTCAAATTCGACTGAAAATCTATCATCAAGCACATATCCATTTACAAATGGTTGGTAATGCCTCCTTGAAGTATAATAATGCAGTGGATATCCAACACCATAATACATCTATACTATATTTGACCCACATCCCTTTGAGTGGTTTAATATATGTTGAACACACATTCCGGTTGGTGCAATTAACAAAGTAATACATATCGAAATAAAATTGTAGCAACCCACTAACAACTCTCTGGCAATCGAACAAAATTACACGCGGTAATCCAGAAAAGTAAAAGATAAGAGAGTAATGGGTGAAAAATACGTGCAAGCCTATGGCAGTGAGTAAAAATGGTAACACACAGCACCCCTGTGGCACCCCCAATGTTTTAATCGTTAATCGGTGCACGTGCTGTACAGCAAACCGTATAATTGGGGAGCAAGAAGCAGCTGAAATCAATCACCAGTGTGTATGCTTCTAGTGTGGCATTTATCCAACGAAACAATGGGAGACCAAAAAAAAAAACCGCCTTAAACAAAAGACAGGATGAAACTTTAACCGTCATTTAACGTCATTTAAAGAACAAGCACAAACGGTGACCTTCAAAGTCTAGCCTTGGCTAACTTTAAAACGCCCTCAGTGTCACTTAAACATGTAATACCTTGCCAGAGGATTCATCCTTTATCCTTAGATGCCGCTTAATGGATGTAATATTATCTCACATTCCAAATTGCCGATTCGTTGCTTCGAATATGTTTGCGCTTGGCGTGAGTGGTTGACCGAATTGACCCCTTCTTCCTGGTTTCGTTGTCTTTCCTGTCGTCGTTTTCTTCTTCTTTTTTTTTACGCGGTAAAATTGGATTGACCCTCGCTAAATCAAGATAACTCTTCCGTTTAGAATTCCCTTCTTTGCTTTCAAAGAAATACTGGTAAAACATTGACTGAAACATTGTCGTATAAAAATGTGAAAACACACCAAAATGTAATTTCTCCTGTTGAAATAGCAAAACATTTGAACATTAACGTTACCGTCGGTTGAAATACTACTTGAAATTATGACCTATGTGTGTTTTATTAAACTCATTGTTGTTAACCCTGCTTTGGAAAAATGTCTGATTTTTTTTATATCTATTTTTTTTTAGCAAAATCATTTCTAAAAAAAAAAGCAAAGTTTTTGCATTCCCAATGAATTTAACAATTGGGCAAGCAATTTCCCCCGAAAGATGCCTTATACCGACGTCCAATTCGTTAAAAGTTCGTTTAACGTTTGCGTACATGTTAGCATCGCCTAAACATATCTCTCTGTGCTCACACTTCAGATACGTTTGGCCTATGTTCGAATATATCTGTGGTCAAACTTTAGAATGGAAAGGATTTATAGAACGTTGACATTCTCAATTGTGAATGCAAACTCACATATTTGTGTTTATAGTCAACGCCAGCCCAGCAATCATGACACTTTGTGAATGCGTAAGAATGAGATACGCAAAGCTTACGCTCGATATCCGGTGTTTATGTCGGACGCAGCTGGACATTACATTCGACGTCGGTCCATCCTCTCTCTTCCGTATTTATACGTTCACGGTCCGCCATGAACGCTATGCAGACGCCGATCAAATACGCAAATTTGTGACTCAGCCTTAACATGAATATTCCGACCTATTGTGCAACGGCCGTAAAATTAGCAACTGATACTCTTCCCGCTTAGTTGTCTGAATTCAACCCTACTCAAGGGGTGACAGAGTTTTGACAGGAGGCTACGGGTTTGTCACGGCCAGGCAACCGTATAATACCCCGCTCAATCAGTTCCGAGACAGGGAAGGAGAGAATGGGAAAGTAACGCCGTTATATCAGAATGGGGAAAAAGGGAAGTATCAGAATGGAAAAAGGGAAACTGTAAGAGAATCAGGGAAGGTTTGTAACACAGTGAGAATCAGGTAAAAAGGTTTTTGACAAAATAAACAATCGCACTTAAACATTCTTTGCAGTTTTCACAAAAGAAAACAAACTTTCCCTATCTATTCACTCAATGAGATGGTCACATATGTTCGACACTTGTCCACTGAATAAGAGGGAAGGGAATATATGTTGTGTTCATCTATATAGTTATTATGAATGATTCGATAGTTATTTACTTTCAGTTGTCAAAATCATTACTTTGTAATTTGATAGACACACTTACATTATTTTTGTTTTCAATCTTTAGATTGCATAGTATCTTATAATTAGACTTAAGAATTAAATATTTTAACAAAAATCGTTGTCCTCGTTATGGAGCGACGGTAGCCAAAAGGTACTGCTTTACGAAATATAGTGTGCCTGTTGCATTTGAATATTGATATCATTATTGACTCATGCTCTTCATCGAAAAGAGTGCATTGGAATTTTATATTTATATAGGATTTAAGAACGAACCGACACTTGTTTAGATTACATATTAAACATTGTTGTAGGAGAAATACCTCATGCACATTTAGGTGATTTTAACAAGTTCTTTTATACCTTTAGTTATATTCCTAACAGTGTGACTTTCAAGTCATGATGTGCAGAACAGCAACTGTAATGCTCTTAGCAATTCGAAGACCTAATGCAAAGAACTACCGGTAATGCTGGTAGGCAGGAGTACTATTGTTTTTTATGTACGTCAATTAGACTTGATGGCGGGTAATTCGCATCGCGCATTGTTTCATAGGCGAGAGTTTGTCAATTCGATGAGGATGTGATATTTAAAGGGACCCGATTCGATACCGGCAATGCCTAAAGCACTCCAAGCTTAGCATTTCAAATACCCGACTAAACATTATAACGATAATGACTGCATTCTGCAAGAAAGGGTGCAGTTTCTTAAAAATCAATAGGGCTCTCCTCAAAGGCCATTAACATGAATTCAACACTGTATCATGAAAATGAAAAAGATAAATGCACGTATCCAGGATGTGGAGAAGGCGAGCGCCCCAGTAAGAAAAACAAATAATAAAAATAAAACACATTTTGCAAGTAAGACGGGCGAATTACTTCTTTTTTTGTTTTGCTTGTTAGGATAGGAAGGGATTTTTTAAACACATTCCATTCCCTCCCTTGCTGGGGATTCAAATTGCAACCCTCTGTTTGATGGCGAGAGGCAGAACCGGTATATGCTTCCACGATTGTTGACAAGAACATAGTAAAAACATAATGACTTATCTTTCGATAAAATTATTCACGATGGAGAGCAGATTTAAAGCATATACTGCATTGTGGTCAAGAAGAAAATGTGTGACTTTTCACAAGCCCCAAAATGATATTCACCAAGGTCCAATTGCACAAGACGTTTTATCTAGCGTCTTCTTGCTAAGACGTCCTAGCTTCTTGTATATCTGTCAGTCTGTGTTATGAGAGTAGCCCGAAAAGTAGAGACTTCTTAGCATAAGAGGATGGCAAAGACAATTTCGTGCAATTGGCCCGAGGTTATTAACTTATCCATGATTATTTTTGTCTCCGAATTTCTATTTCAATTGAGCATCCAAATCATAATCAAAGACAATTGATTTGATAGACGATGTTTGATACAATACAATTTGATGTACTAATGCAAACCGTTTGTCACATAACACGATGCGTACCGCATGTAAAATATCAATTAATTACAGTTGCCCCCATCCCCTTATACGTGAATGCAGAACGATTCGGATATAAGCTTAAATTTGTGTAAAAGTAGCAGTGGTAATTATTATATAACAATCCTACAGTATGACACATGAATTATAATGAATATAAATAAAAGAAAAGGCTTTAACATTACGTTCATTTGATAACGCATATTGTTGGAATTGAAAAATTTAAATTCGTATTATCTAGCACAGATATGAAAAAGACCTTGAGGAGTGTCGTATGAAGAAATATAATAGCAAATGAATGAACCAGTATTTGCTTCGTTCATGATACATTATACGAGAAGATAAATTTCACTCATTCAATTGGAAATTGTTGGCGCCATTTTCGATAAAGAGACAGATATTAGCTTTCGACAACGTTTTTTAAGCATGCTATTTTTCACGTTATTGACGGATGATGATGCCGATAAAAAAATGATTACCTTGTTTCCTCTTTGTGATTTATGACGTGTTTTTGAGGATTGTCATATTGAAAATGTGTATACCTTGAGATATAGCAGGGTAAATGGGAATAAAAATGTTCAAACTAAACGTTGTATCGTATACAGAGACATTGAACTCACGATATCTTTTGTTAATGAATAGTTAGGGAGCCCAGTGCACTTTGATCAAACGAACGAGGTACCAAGGTCTGGCCATTGGAACATTTAGGAATAAATCCAGTATATGCGAATCTGGGCGTCTGCCGTGTCCTATCTGCTGCGTGTGGCCCCTAGGGCCACTTAAAATGGGCAAAAAAAAATGGGTCAGATCAAACATTTTAGGTACCACATGAAACAAATGTCAAATGAACGCATGAATGCCCCAGAGTAAGGAATGACCCATGACAGACAAAATTTCTGCTGCTTTGGGCCCGACAGACGCCCTAAAAGGGGCCCAAAATTTGGTTTAGATCAAACATAGGAGGTACCACTCAAAACCAGTTTTAAATGGAAGCCTGAATGCCCCAGAGTAGAGAATGGTCCATGACAGACAAAATTTCTGCTGCTTTGGGCCCGACAGACGCCCTTAAAATTTCGGTTCCCCATAAGGATGTGTACAAAATATAAATTTCATTTTCCCATAGGCCTGTGTACAAAGTCATCACAACATTCATGGATACATCAATTACATTGTATGTAAAGCTAAAAAAGGGAATGCTATTTACCTAAATATGCACATTTGATACAATAGAAATTGCGGAAATGTCAAAGGTCCCTGTATTTCTTACTTTCAGCCAGATGGGCACCTGTTTGGGCTCTGCAGACACCAAAAAGGGCCCAAAAACTAACATGGGAGGTACCACTCAAAACCGGTTTGAAATGAAAGCATAGACTCCCCAGAATATTGAATGACCCATGACAGACAAAATCTCTTCTGTTTTGAGCTCGACAGACGCCCTTAAAATTTCGGTTTCCCATAAGGAGGTGTACAAATTGAAAATTTCATTTTCCCATAGGGCTGTGTACAAATTAATCATGTAATCATCAATTACCTCGTATGTAAAGGAAATAAATCACTTAAATATGCATATTTGATACAACAGAAATTGTGGAAAGGTCAAAGGCCCCTGTAAATCTTACTTTCAATCAAACGGCCACCTGTTTAGGCTTTGCAGACGCCAAAAAGGCCCAAAAGCTAACATGGTCGAGGTATTACCCAAAATCAGTTTTAAATGAAAGCATTAACACTATTGAATGACCCAAGACAGACACATTTCTGCTGGTTTGGATCCGACAGACGGTCTCGCGCAGGGTTTAACGCAAAACTAAAATTATACATGTATTTGACAAAAGGGCCCTCAAATCAGTTTTAAATGAAAGCATAAATACCCCCAGAATATTGAATTACCGATGACAGACAAAATTTCGATCCCGCATAAGGATGTGTACAAAAAAAATAAATCATATTTTGTCCATAGGGTGTGTACAGTGTGTGCAAATTCATTATAATATTAATGGAATCATGTTTGCACGATAGCAATTACATATACCAACAAGTGCACATTTCAAACAATTACATTTATGGAAATTTCAATAGGACCCCCTCTTTGACTTTCCATCAAAAAGGGCACCTGTTTAGGTTCGGCAGACGCCAAAAGGGTCCCACATGAATGCGAAAGGTACCACTCAAAATTAGTTTTGAATGAAAGCATGAACATATCATGGCTAATAAAAGACAAGTTTTATACCGCTTTGGGCTCGACAGATACCCTCAAACTTTTGATGTGTACAGAATCTCCATCGGTCTGCATGGGTTTAACATTATTTTGTTATACATGCCATGAAATCAACAATTTGCGTGAAAGGGAAACAAATACTAGAAAGTGACATTTGAAGGACCCAAAACAAATTGAACTCAGTAGAATAAGCAATGTCCCATCCCAAACCAGTTTTAAGTAAAAACAGGAACGCGCCAAATGAAAGAATTGTGCTGCGTTATCCCCCGACAGACGAATTTGCGATGTTTG
>BQKZ01000330.1:0-12775 GCA_036244855.1 Temnopleurus reevesii
AAAACGGTACGCGCGGGCGCGGCAAATTTGGTCTCAAAAGTTGCGCGATACTTGAAAGAAAAAAGTCATGACACGTCGCGACAAAAAATTTGCGCATTCGGGAGATATTTTGAAAAATGTCTTCTTATAGCAGGCTAAAAAGAACACTAACTTATAAAGAGCTGGGACCAAATTTTTTACCTCTTTAAAAATTTGCACTCACTGTAATGCCCGTGAATGTACAATAAAATATTGACATTTACAGTACAGTGGAAACTCGGTATAAAGAAATCTGATATAACAAAATATCTGCTTTAAAGAGGTAAAAAATTTGGTCCCAGCTCTTTATAAGTTAGTGTTCTTTTTAGCCTGCTATAAGAAGACATTTTTGATGGTCCCAAGCTACTCGTTATACTGAGTTTCCACTGTATTGGCTTAGCTGTGAGATGATTCACATTTTATTTCTATCATGCGTATTTCAGTACAATTGGCATCTCTGTAGACAAGGACGCATGTTTTATTTGAAAATATGTTTATTTTCACACCTTTTTTTATCCTCTTGATTTCTCATCATTCCAGATTGTTACATTGGTGCTTTTGAAAAGTTTGAAAATCTATTGTAAATATGCAGAGATTTTGAAGACATCATTTGAGTAAAAATGAAGTTTACAAGGAAAAGTCTGTCTTGTATGAATGTTTTAAGCTGAAAGTTTGATGTAATAATGCAACATCTTAAAATACAGTCTAACCTCATCATAACGAGGTCCTTAGAATCCGAGAAAGTGCCTCTTTAAATTGAAACCTTGTTACAGTGGAGCCAAAATGCAAAAAAATACAAAGAGATGGGACCCAGAAAATTACCTTGTTAGTATAGGCCTGGACGGTGTTTAACAAAATCGTTATAAAGTTATGCACGACTTTAAGAAAGACTGGAGTACGTTAACGAGTGTAATATGCGTGAGATTCTTGACCACTCAGCCAAAGAACTGATACCAATCATGTGTAAAGTCTTTCTTATCACATGTCTATGTGATTGGGGCATTAAGTCTTCTGTAACTTGGTGAAACACAGGCCTGGTTAAATAACAGGTTGGACTGTACACTTCTAAAAATTACACTTCATTTGATTAATAGAAATAATTATGAAGAAACATCAGAGAAATGACAATATATACTTTGAATAAAATCATTTATTTCTAAAATAGTTTGAGATTTTGACATCTTGAGGACATCTTCAATTTTCTAGAAGTATTGTACAGTTCTAAACAAATGCTCCACTGTCGGATTCGCAAAAGTGAAATAATTTAAAACAGATGAAAATGTCAGTAGAAAGGAAAATGATACAATAAATGTGCAATATTTCACCTCATATGTGAAAACAAAAGGACGTTAAATAATGGGATAAAAATGTAACTTTTTATTTGTATGATTACTTCCTACAAATCGGCAATCCACATAGATTTTACTGTGCTTTCAGTGAATGTGATTCAAGAAAGGTAAATTGCAAAAATATGAGAAAAATCAAATGATACATTCAGGAAATAAAAAGTATCACATTTCAAATATATTTTAACCCACTCTCTGCAAAGTTATGTAATTACCATAGACTTTGTGCAGGGACTACCTGGTTCCAGTAGTCAGAGGGTTACGGGAATCCTAGATTCTGAACCTCAACATGAACAACCCCTCTCCAATTTGTGTCACAATTTATGAATACAATTGATTGAAATCTAATTCAGAAGGAGGAATCAGAAATAATCATTGCTTCAATGTAATGAGGATGAATTTTAAAGTCTGTCTCAATCCGTCGGACTAAGGAGTTCTTCCCCATTATCGGAAATACAAATGCTTTCTCAGAGCCCTGAAGCAACAAATTTCGGAAAGCAGCTAAAATGTCAATCAACTATTATCTAAGCCAGGTCAATTATTAAGTCAGCTTGAAAACTAACCAGACAAAAAAATCTTCTCAGGGAAATATCTACATGTATACAGGCCGACGAGAATTGTTATGGTTGTTACGTAATTGGCGCCACTCTGTCTGGATGTGGTCTAGCCCTATGAGATCTATGATCAAGGCAAAATTACCAAACAATGATTAGTCTCAATGAGTAGTCCATGTTTATGTGTTTTAGAATGCCTCCATACATCTATGCATACGTTTAAGTGGAATGGATAACATAATGACTTCTTGCGAGACTAGGGCACAGGATTCCTTCAAATCCGAAGCTTTGATTTTAAGTTTCGGTCAAACTCGTATGCGAGTGAGTGGGCTGGGTCTAGAGTGAGGTTTGTATATGAGTCAATGTAAATTCCTTTCTATTACATAATCCCAGTGAATCTCAATTAACACTACCTTTAATAGACATGATTCTAAAATCATTGATTCTGATCACCTGCAAAGCCATCAACCTTCCAGAATATTAGTGAGATACATTTTGTAAATTCAAGGTTCATCCTTTCAGAAGCATTTTTTTATTTAGACGTTTTCTCCCATGAGAACAAATTTTGTTCAGCTAACCTGATACCACAGGGCTGTTACAAAGTTGCAATCAATTGCAGGTTTCAGTTGTTTGGCAAATTAAAACCATGGTTTCATACGCATCTTGCCAAAAGTGCGTGAATGAAAATGCGCATTCCAATTTGCAACTGATTTGCAGTTGATTTGTGATCAATTAAAACTTTGTAGCGACACCCCCTTAGGATGAAGCATTCCAAGAATGATCTATTAAGACACAATACAGAGATACCATCCAAAAAATTGCATTCCTTGTTTTTTCTTCTTTTGCTTCCGGGGGTCACAAGATCAATGTCTATGAATGGTGCATCATCATACAATAATATTATCGTACCATGATGCATCACACCTGTCTCTATGGAAAAATATCCATAATTGTCAAGGACAAATTATTTTGGTCCACAAAGACATACCTGCTAAACTGTATTAAATATCTATCTTGATTTCTATTAATTTTTTTTCACAATGAAATATATTGAGTTTGGTACCCCTCATCCAAACATAATGGCATCACTGACAATAGATCTACCTTGGGGCAATAAAGACTGATTAAGACATGATGACCATATCGATTTTCTCTTTGAACATTGTCTCTTCTGTAACGGTTAAATTTTGCATTGAGTCTCCACCATGAGCAGAAGGGACAAAGGACTGGGACAAAGAAAACAACTTCATTCAGACATTCACAATAGCTTCATGTTCACAGAAGAAAGTCCCAGGTGCGACTCTTGTTCAATATCTTCCAACAGAATAAAAAGGATGGAAATTTCTTCAGTGTCCAAGTAGATATTATTAATGCCTGAAAGGAGGTTGTAAACTTTGTCCCAGGCCTTTGTCCCTTCTGCTCACGGTGCTCATAAACATTTCTATTACAATGACAACATATTCATCATTGATCATTGCCACTTCATATCTCTCGTCTTCATGGCTCTGCTCCTTCCTACCCTTTTTCATTCTGGGGTGTACGACCTTTAACCCCCGGACAGAGCGTCAAACGTATCAACAAACTTTGTCCTGAGTCTTTAAAACATCACCTCACATACAACGTAACCATTGCTCATCTCCTCTTCTTGTCTCTCTTCTTCCTGGCCTCAGCTCTCTTCTGCCCTCTCATGTCCTTCTTCATTCTGGGGTCAACGACCTTGAAGGGACCTTTGACCCCGCTGGGTCGGCTGACCCGCTTACTGGCCTGGTGCTTCTTGGTGACGACGTACTTGACGTCTTTCTTCTTAGTCTTGATCTTCATCTTCTTATAAAGGCTGTGGATGTTTTAAAAGAGAGGGAGAGGACATAAGAGAGAAGAAGGAAGATTAACAGGGAGTGTGCATGAGAGGAGAAGGAAGGGGACAAAGGGAGAGAGATAGGGATACGGAAATATAGGGGGAGGGGAAGGAGGGGGAAAAAGAGTGAAAAGTAAGGGAGGAAGGAAAGAGAGCAAATTAGGATGTGTCACAAATTTAAGGTCTTAAAAGCTATGCATTACTTCCCAAAAGCAGTTTCTCATTGGGTCACTTCAAGTACGGTGTTCGGTGTTGGTGTTTGTGTTGAGAGAGCAAAACGGTCCGTAAACCAAGCTCCAACACCGTTGGTCAGTTTACAGAAGTGATACAGAAATGACCGGTAATACGTCAGAATCTTGCGAGGTCTACCCCAAACACCTACAGACTTCAAGCTTGGTGTTGAGGCTGGTGTTGATTTTGCTGCAACACCAACACCAGCATTCAACACCGTACTTGAAGTCACCCACTGTGATATGTTTGTTGATTTTTAAGCTCTAAAAGCCATAGTAAAAGTTGACCTCCAAAAGCCTTGTCTCATTTTAAATGGGAACCCTTCCCTTGAATTATTATGATCATAATTTAAAAAGAATAATCAGATGAAAAAGGTGTGAAATTGGAGCAAAATCTGACAATCTGTTCCAGATTTCTGAATTTCAATGGATTCCCGTCAGCAGCAGGGATCGTGATATTATAAAGACTTTGAAAATTTATAAATTTTTTACAGAAACAATAATCTGATTTTGTTCAAAATTTTACATTTTGTTCAACTAACTTTTTGTCACCTACTGACAGCAAAATAAATCAAGGGGCAGTTTCCCATTTGATTTGGTGCATTTTCAAACCATTAAAAGAAGGAAAAACTCATATATGTTGCCAATTTGAGGCTCAGAACTTACTTTTTCATTTGGTGCATCTTCTCTGTCTCGGACGAGTCTACCATGTCGCTGATCACCTCGGCTTTCTTCCGCAGTTTCTCTAGCTTCACCATCTGTCGCTTCTTCTTCCTTGCTTTCGCCTCGGCGATCTTCTTTATCGGACGGGCGTTGACCTCCCGCAGTCTGGCACGGTACTCTGCTACAAGCTCCTGTCGAGGGATGGGAGTAAATTTATTTTTTCTTCTTATTTCTTACGATTACCACGATTACCATCTCTCAATCGACAACACTATGACACCAGTACGATGACCGTTTACAACAGTAAACTTTTACTGTCTTCTTCACTGTCAACAGGATCATCATCATCATCATCGTCGTCATCGCCATCGCCATCGGCATCGCCATCACCACTCATCACCATCATCATTATTACCATTCCACCAATACCACCACCCCCATCATCAAACCAAAACACCTTTATCAACCAGACAGCAATTTTTCAACACACTAAAACCACTGAGGTGTTGGTGGGGCAATTTAGTCAAAACCAAATCATAATTGCCACTACTACTACCATAGCTACAACTGCAACTACCTCCACCACAATCACCATCATCATTTTGAAGTAACATTACTTTCATACCTTGCTAACTGGCATATTCCTCCTGCAGTGTCTGGTTTCATCTGTCCGCAACCAATCAGGGATCCTGTCCAGGTCTCCATATGAATACCTTCAAAGAGGAAAAAGGAAAAGTTTTCATTAAAGAGATAGTTCATCTCAGAATTTATTATAGCAGATTTTATAGTCCCATCCTTCCTGAGAACTTTGCTTTACATTTTATCAAAACCCGTCAACGAATAGTCAAATTATACCCTTTTTGTTAAAGCCCAAATACAGTTTTGGTAACGATTAAGAAATGTAAATTTTACGGGATGTTTATCATGGCATATGTATCTTACACACATTTCGAGACCAAAGCATATTTTTTTACGAACTGATTCTGTTTGAAAATTTGAATTTGACCGTTAAACCATATTTAGCGCCCTCTCTTGGTAATGAGAATACTTTATCTGTTATCAGGCATAAGGAAGGTAATTTATGAAATTTGATAAAAGAATGATAAAAAGGCATACACGAAAATTAAATTCTGAAATTTTCACCCAATTCTGTGCACGAGAAGGTGTCATTTGTCGCGAAAGAAAATATTGATGAAGTGTCGGGGTACACGACGCTGAGATATTTTGCACATTTTACGTTATAACTTTACCAAAACTCATTCATTTTTCACACAATGTTTTGTGCAATATATTCAGGATACTATATTTCATTTCATATAGATTTGAAAACAAAATCTGGAGACAAAAATATTCGCTTTTACCAAAACTGTACTTGGGCTTTAACTGGCTCCTGCCCACCGCCATTTGTAATTCCGATCAATGGGCAGAAAACGATCGCCCCAAAATGACTGATAATATCGTTAAAGTGACGTAGCTTGCGATCAGGCTATCACGTGGCTAAATGCTAACTGCCTGATAGCATAGTACGTCACAGCTCTGGCGGGGAATTTCAATATGGCGATTAACAGTGGAAGAGATCGTTGCCCTGAGCCAACAAATTGATATCAGATTTACAACTCGCAGCCTGCCATTTTTTGGGAATATTCATGTTTATTCAGTAAGAAATATCATTTAAGTTAAGACAAGACAAGACAATTCTTGGGTGAACTATCCCTTTAACTTTTCAAAATTAAATTGAATGAAAGAATATTCCTCCTGCAGTGTCTGGTTTCATCTGTCCTCAACCAATCCAGTCTCCTGTCCAGACCCCATAACATAAAGGTTTGCGATTAATCACTTATCTGAAAGAGCAATTCTGATTGGTGACAGGTCAGTGTGCTGAGCAAAATGAGCATGCAACGAAGAACATGATTATTTTCATTAGCCATCAATAGCAAATCTTTATGTTACTGCACCTAGATTGCTATATGAATACCTCTAAGAGGAAAAAGAAAAAGTTTCCATTAACTTTTCAAAATTAAATTGAATGAAAGAATATTTCTCCTGCAGTGTCTGCTTTCATCTGTCCTCAACCCATCGGTATTTTGTCCTGATCTCTATATGAATACCTTCAAAGAGAGAAAAGAAAACATTTTCATTAACTTTCCAAAATGAAATTGAATAAATGAATCTATTCTCGTGGAAATGTTGTGGAGAAGCAGTTCTGACTTTCGCCTGTCAACCAGAGGGTCGGTGGTTCGAATCTCACCTATGGCATTAATTTTCTTCAGTAAGTAATATATCCACACTTTGCTGCACTCAACCCAGGTGTTTAAATGGGTACCTGGTAGGATATAATGATCGTAATCGCTACTGTAACTTAGGCTAACACTGTGGAAGCGTCTGTGGGCGCTGAGGAAACGCACCATGTTCTATTGATATTGTTATATATCCTTTGACCGGGGTAATATTATTTTTAAAGCCCTTTGGGTCTAATGGGAAAAATGATATATAAGAAATCATATGTATTATTATTATTAATTACAATGAAGGTAAAATTTTGACCAGGGTCCCGTAACATAAAGGTTTGCGATTAATCACTATTTGATTTTGCGATCAATTGCAAAATTGCAAACTAGTATTAAAATGATTTGCAATAGACTTTGCTATCAGATTAGCAATTAATCGGAAACTTTTGTGTTACGGACAACAGATGTTATATTCTCACAAGACGATTCTTCAAAAAGTGCTCAGTTCTTTGGTCTTTCGGTGATATCTTCGTCTCCAAACTGTATAAACTAAAATGTTATTTTCACTAATTTCGCGACCAAGAATTTGCTAAAATTTTCACTCAGTATAATGCCCACAGACTTGTGCGCAAGGCTTTCATAACATATAAACAACCTGTATATACTGGTATGTAAATATGTCAAAATTCAGTGAATTTGTCTAAGATTTCTGAGTGCCAAAATATTTGCTTTCTTAGTACATTAAAACAATATCAAATGTACATTACCTGTGATAACCATGTTCAATGATCTGTCTGGTTGCTTTCCGAGATGTCGCCATCATCGTTCCAAGAGCAAGTCCTTCAGGATCCAAATGCTGTTTGATTTTAACTGTTAAAGATATGAGAGAAAGAAAATCATGAAATAAATAAATTTAAAGTGTCTTGTATATCATTTGTAGGGCATACCACTGGAATGAGTTTTTTCATTTCATACATATTTCTTCATACATATGAGATGAATAAATCAGATGGTCGGACTACAGGGAGGATTGAATGCAGTCACTGATAGATCCTTAAAAAAGATCTAATTTTACCTCCCCTAAATCTTAACATCTGACAAATTCATCCTAAATTCATCTTTTCATAATCAGAATACTGTGCACTTAGAAACATCGGTATTAGGCGCCCAATACATGTTATGTATTATTATTATTATTATTATTATTATCATTAATATAATCAAAGCTTCCTAAATAACTTTCTCCCTTATCTCACTCCCCTCTTTCATCTACTCACCAATCCTTTGGTTTTTCTTTCGTATCTATCAATCTATCTATCTATCCATCTTCCCATCCATCCATCCGCCTCCATATATATTGTTTCTTTCTGTCTTCCTTCCTGATTTTTCCTTCCACCATTCCCCAATCCTACTGCTCTATATACATTATGTTCATGAGCTAACCCGATTGTTTAGCTGGCACATTCTCAGATTTATTTTTACATTGGTTTGCTTTCCTTTATATCAATCCATTCAATATCCTTTCATCTCCCATTTGACCTCCAAGATCTATCTTCAAAATAATCTCATCACCTCCCTTTCTTCCATCCTTCCCATTTCCTCATTCTTCTTCTCTCCTCACTTCTTTTTTTCTCAATCCCCCTCTCCCTCCCTCCCTCCCATGTTCCAATCATAATAATTAACTTACCTGATTTTTAGCTGTTTCTCCTGAAAATATATTTTCACCTTCCTCAACTTTTCTCTTACTCTTCTCTTCTTTCAATTTGTTCAATTATTCTTAATCCTCTGCCTGGCCATCCGAGATCTTTCCTCATAATCATCTCATCATCAAAGTCACCAACCCCATCCCATCCTTTGTCCATTTCCTCTTTCCTCCCTTTCTCCCATTCCCCCCAGTTCCTCCTTCCTTCCCCTCCTCCCTCTTTCCATCCTTAACCTCTCTTTCTGTCATTATTACTTCATTTCTCAATCCCCTCTCTTTCCCTCCTACTCCTCTCTTTCCGTTTATTCCTTATTTTCTCAATTCCTTCCTCTCTTCATCTTTATTTTCAATATCCTTTAATCTGCCACCTGACCGTTGAGATCTTTCCTAATAATCATCTCATCATCAAAGTCACCAACCCAATCCCATCCTTTGTCCATTTACTCTTTCCTCCCTTTCTCCCATTCCCCCCAGTTTTTTTCATTTTTTTTTTCAATTCGCACATTTATTTGGCAAAATAAAAATCAACAGGTTAAACAAACAATTATAATGTTAAAAGGCATGCCGGGGTTGCTAAAAAAGTTGAGAACTTGTAAGTAAGCAACCCCTGAAAAACAATCGAAATTACATAAGTAAAACAAAAAAAAAAGAAGAAGAAAAGTTCCATAGACAAAAACAATAAAATACAAAATGAGATACATAACATATATAACATACAGATAAATCAAAATTTGAATTGAGATTAGAATTAAAATATAATATGACAAATTATTGATTGATATAGATGCATAAAACATAAAAAAAAGATATTGCACTGAGTCAGGCATTATAAATGGCAAGAATATTTCTTTTGATGTGCTTTTTAAAAACAGTAAACCCCCCTTCGTCCTTTAAATTTGCCGGAAGTGAGTTCCATTTTATTGGGCCTTGATATTTTATTGATTTGTTAATTAAAAAAGCATTTGTAAATTTGGGTATATGATAATCGTTTTTCCTTCTTGTATTTATTGAGTGTATGTCTGAATCAAAATGAAAACAGACTGAGAATGTAATTGGTAGCATATGATATTTGAATTTGAACATAAGAAGTAGTGTATTTTGGAGAAGAATGTCTGGTAATTTTAAAAGTTTCAGGGAGTTAAAAAGTGGTGTAGTGTGAGCTCTATAATGGGCACGGCAGCATAATCTTATAACTCGTTTTTGAAGGACGATAAGAGGTTTCAAAGTTTTTTCACACGTTCGTCCCCAGACCAAATTACAGTAAAAAAGATGCGGATATATAAGTGAATAGTACATTGTTAGCATTGATTTAAGAGGAAGATAGTTCTTAAGTTTATTCATGACTCCGATGTTCCGGCGAATTTTCTTGGTAATCATTTCAAGATGTTTTTCCCAACTGAGTTTATCATCAAATGTAACACCTAAAAAGTTCGTATAATTCACCCGTTCTACGACTTTGTGATCTATTCTTATTTCGATATCATCCGTGCTAAAAACATCCTTTCTTCTAAAGCTGAATATCATAAATTTCGTTTTTGTTTGATTGATTTTCAATTTATTTGCAGAAAACCAGTTTGCAACTTTTTCTAGTTCAAAGTTAGCATTTCTTATCAGATCATTCAAGTTTTTCCCAGAGTAAAATAAGTTCGTGTCGTCGGCATATAACACATAATGTAATTTATTTGAAGATTGGGTAATATCATTGACGAAAAGCAAGAATAACAAGGGACCTAGAATGCTCCCCTGTGGGACACCTTGATCAATGGGTAATAATTCAGAATTGGTATCGTTATATTTTACAAGTTGCGCTCTATTCAGCAAGTAACTCTGAAACCATTTTAGAGGAATGCCTCTAATCCCATAAAAGTCTAATTTATGCAGTAATAATTGATGATCTAAACAGTCAAAAGCTTTGCTAAGATCAACGTACACACCTAATGCTATATCCTTCTTTTCATGAAAGTTATAAAAAAGCTCTGAAGCAAACAGTAAAGCTGACTCCGTTGAGTAGCATTTCCTAAATCCAAATTGTTCAGGAATAATAATAGAGTGTTTCGATTTTAGTCTTTTGAAATGGGTGTGGCGGTTCGGACGTGAATACTTTGTTACTTGAAAAATAGGGAAATGGTCTGATTGATCCGAAAATAAAATACCAGGTAGGATGGACTTATCCAAAACATTTGTAAATATATTATCAATACACGTAGAAGACCTATTATTCGCTCGAGTCGGTTTAGTTATGAGCGGAACAAAATAAGATGAACAGAGGGTATTGATAAATTCACTAGTATCCTCCTTCCTTCCCTCTCCTCCTTCTTTCCCTCCTGAACCTCTCTTTCTGTCATTATTACTTCATTTCTCAATCCCTCCCTCTCTTCCTCCATATTTTCATCAAACAAGTAAACTAACCTGACTTTTTGGCCGGTTCTTTGGACTTATCCTCCCCCTCCTTTGCTTTCCTCTTCTTATTCTTCTCTTCTTTCAATCCATTCAATATCTTTTCATCTTCCGCCTGGCCGTCGAGATCTTTCCTCATAATCATCTCATCATCAAAGTGGCTAACTCCACCCCCTCCATTGTTTATTTACGCTATCCTCCCTTTCTCCAATCCTCCCCAATAAGTCATTCATTCCTTCCTTCCTTCCTTCCCCCTCTTTCTGTTTACTGCATACATGTATACTTCATTTCTCAATCCCTCCCTCTCTTCCTCCATATTTTCATCAAACTAATAAACTAACCTGACTTCTTGGCCGGTTCTTCGGACTTATCCTCCCCCTCCTTTGTTTTCCTCTTCTTATTCTTCTCTTCTTTCAATCCGTTCAATATCCTTTCATCCTCTGCCTGGCCGTCGAGATCTTTCCTCATAATCATCTCGTCATCATAGTCACTGCCGGAGCTATCACCATCACTATCGTAAGTCCGAGTCCTAGAGTTTGGGACTCCTCCTGTAGGTCCAGATCCTGGACCTTTCTTAGTTTTAGTCTTTGTATTGTTCTTGTTGTCATCATCATCCTCATCCGATGACAGCTGGTCCTCTTCTTCCTCCCCGCTGTCGCCGAGGCTCGTGACGGTCGTATTGAAGCTCACACTTCGCTTCTTTGCTTTGCTTTCAGAAGATTTACTGCTTTCGGATTTTTCTGGATGATAATAGGAAAATGTTAAATTCAAGTAATATCACATTGTTGAAAGTATGATCATTAATAGTTAAAACTTAACGCATTAATATGATATTCTAAAACATTTTGAGAGAAAAAAAACAATAAATATACAATTCAAATAGCACATTTATCCATTCTGCAGAGTGCTTAGAGCACTTGCATTATTAAAGTATTAACATGGCTTTTGCTCAATTTCAACAGCAACAAAGCATTTCAAGGAATAAATATTCCTGCCAGGTAACCAATCATCTCGCCTGGATTGAGTGTAGCACAAAAATATAAGTTTCTTGCTGAAGGAAATAGAGGTATTGGGTAAGTTTTAAGCCGCATCCCTCTGGTTGAAAGGCAAGAATCAGTACGACTACACCCCAACACTATTTGGGCAAAGACAGAAGAGGAAACGAAAGGACAAAGATGATTATTCCTACCTAGCACCTTGCCACCCTTCTGTGTATAGTTCTTTGTCGCTTGTTGGATCTCCACATCCTCATCATCTTCCTCCTCGAGACCAGAGAAGACTCCTTTCTTGAACCAGAGCTTCGTTCTCCTCTTAGCCTTCTCCTCCGGGTCCTCCTTCTCAAGGTCGACCATCAGGGGATTCGCTGACGGCTCATCATCGTCCGACATCTCATCGGAATCTCTGAAGGAATATTGTAAATATAAATCATCACTACCTTGAAAAGATCTTGCTTACTTTTCTGACTATTCTGAGATGCAGAGGAACAGAAAATTATAATAATCATCAGCATCATCAGCATCACTACCAACAACCATTTTCATCATCTTTGTGGTCATCCTTCTAATTACCATCATTATCATCATCATCATCATCATCATCATCATCATCATCATCATCATCCTCATCCTCATCATCATCATCATCATCATCATCACCATCATCATCATCCTCATCATGATCATGATAATCATCCTCATCATCATCATCATCATCATCATCATCATCATCATCCTTCTAATTACCATCATTATCATCATCATCATCATCATCATCATCATCATC
>BQKZ01000330.1:42117-70513 GCA_036244855.1 Temnopleurus reevesii
GAAAGTTGGCACACAAAACGTCAAACAGGAAAGAGACAAACAAGAAAGAGTCTTTTTGAGTACAAATGTTTATTGAAAGAAAGTTACACTACCCAAAGTCAAATAGGACAGAGACTTTGTCAGTATGTGTCACAAGAAAGTTGCACCACCAAAGGATAAACAATAAAGAGTCTTCTTGAGTATATGTTTATATTTAGGGAAAGAAAGTTTCATCACCGAAGGACAAACATCAAAGAATCTTTTTTAGTACATATATTTATCACAAGAAACCTGCACTTCCAAAGGTCAAATAGGAGAGAGACTTTGTAAGTACATGTATTTATCAAAACAAAAAAAAACACTTCGAAAGGTCAAATAAGGAATAGTCTTTCTGGGCACAAAGAAAGAGTCTTTCCAAGTACAAGGAAAGAATTTTTCTAACTACATATATTTATTGAAAAAAAAATGTTTCACCGCCAAAGATCAAACAAGAAAGAGATTTTGTAATTGCATATATGTATTTATTGCAAGAAAGTATCCCCACCAAAAGCAAAAAAGAAAGAGTTTATATCCATCTGTTTTGAAAGTTGGCACACAAAACGTCAAACATGAAAGAAACATATTAAATTAAGTATTTCTCCACAAGACAGTTTCACCCCACAGGATAAACAAGAAAGAGTCTTCCTGAGTACATATATTCATCACAAGAAAGTTAAACCACCAAAGGTCAAACAAGAGTCTTTCTGAGCACATTAATATTTATCACAGGAAATATGCACTTCCTATGGTCTTTCTTGTAAGTACATTTCTTGGAAGAAAAACAAGAAAGAGTCTTTCTGAGCACATATATTTATTGAAAAAAAAGTTGCATGTCCAAAGGTTAAAAAAAAAGAAACTACTAAAGAAACATATTAAATTAAGTATTTCTCCACAAAACAGTTTCACCCCTCAGGATAAACAAGAAAGAGTCTTTCTGAGTACATATATTCATCACAAGAAAGTCACACCACGAAAGGTCAAACAAGAAAGGGACATTGTATCTATTTGTCACAAGAATTAAAGTATCACCATCAAATTTCCAACAAGGAATAGATTTTCCACATTAATTATGTGAAATGTAAGAAAAAATATTAAAAAAGGAAGAATCTTTTTCTGATTAAAAAAGTGGCATTGGAGGGCAACCCCCAAAAAGATATTGTTTTGCCGTACAGGCTGTTATAACAAATTTGTAAAAATATCTTTATATATTCCCCCTTCTCTTCTCAGGATGATATGTCAGATGACAGCTGGGACGAATCGATGTCATCAGACTCCAGCTCCGATGATGAGGTTCCAGGAATGACCACCCTCACCGCGGAGTATTTCTTGAAAAAGTAAGTGCTTATTTTGTTTTTTGGATCGATTTTCTATTTGGCCTCTGGCAAATATACCAGATAAAGGAACAAAAAGAGACATAAATATTTCACGAAGTCTGTTCCTTGTGATTTATCGTTAGATTTGCGAAATTATCACAATGAAAATAACCTGAATTGTCAAAATCGTTTAATTGCAAACATATTAAACTGTTAAAATATCACAATTTCCTTTTAAATTGGCAAATTAAAATTTCGTAACACCCATTTTTTTGTTGGAGAGTCTCTTGTGATGCCAATTTCAGAATTTAATACTGATCGAATTTGCTGAGAAATAATTTCAGCTCTTAATGGATTAAAGATCTTCAATTTAGACGTTGTACTTCTGATTCAATAGAAATTAGAATAGAATAGTCCCTACACATTCGATGATGATTAAAAAGTTAACCATCTTTCGGCTGATTGCTAATGATTAGATCTTCTTTTTATCTGAGAATGTGGAATGGGATTTATGTGATGTTTCAGAGCTGGGCAAGAAAAGAAATGGCTCAAATCACAATAATCATCAGCAGCATCGTCAACATCATCATCATAATCACCGCCGACGCCACCACCAGCACCACGTTTAGTATGTTTGAAAGAAGGGCCCAAGTCCAGCTAGCTACATCTTGTGTTGCCATGGAAACCCTATATTCATGCAACATGCATTTTTATCTTTATATATACACATACAAGCTACCTTAAAGAGCAATAAAATATAACTTGAAAGCAAAAAACACTGAAGTTTTTTTCATTTTCTCAAACACTTTTTAAATGGACTTGGGACCCTCTTTCAATCAGATATTCTATTGTTTCCACCCAATGAGATGTAAATAAATGGGATTGTAGTATACCTATTGTTGAAAAGATATGATCAGACAAATTGATCCGCATCTATTATGGAATAAGAGCTGTTATTATTGTCACTTTCATCATCATCACTGTAATTATTTTCCCCAGGACCTCGACAGGCGATGACAAGTCATCAAGAAAGAAGGAGCGTAGGAAGGAGAGAGTGCGAACAAAGGAAGATGACATCCAGGAGGAAGAGGAAGATGGAGAAGGAAAGTGGGAGAAAGTCAAGTGGGGTATCAAAGTGGAGAAGGTAAGAAAAACATTAAGAATTCATTTTTGGTTTGCCTGAAATTTCATTTTCTTGCCAATTCATTTGTGGTCTGCCTCTTCTCCTTCTGCCAGTAGGAACCCACCGGAGAGATTACTTAGCTATACGATCTGGGTGGTGTTTCACCAAGATAAGAAAGACTTTAAGAACGACTTTAAGATCGACTGGTATCAAGTGAAGGTTGATAGTCACCTGACAACATGCTCTTTGTCTTTTTAGTGCTAATGACCATGTCTAGTGTCCCTGCTTCATCACATAGATTTATGACTAGCTGTATCTTTGCCAGAATATGTTAATTGTCATAACAAGTCAAAATTACGACGCGCCATTGGCTAACTTTGCGCGATGTATTCAGTGCTCGCGTGAGGTTAAAAGATCTCTGCGCACCCACCAATAAGAAGTGCTTATTGCGCACAATTTATTATGTTTATTATGACACTTAACATCACTTTTGTTAAAACAAAAGATAACTCAGTTCTCAGAATTCCGCCCCAGATTCCTTGGGTTGTCAGCTACGGCTGCTGTATCATCAGTAAAGTCAAGATCAGACGGGACTTGATTACCCATCCAAGTCATCAGCTGCAAAAGGGCTTACAGTTCCAAGTTTGCAAATTTAGGAATTATTTAGGAACATTAAGGAATTGCTCTTGCAATGAATTGTTCTACAGAAATATGGTATATTATGAAGAAATGAAATAATTAAGAATGCTCATTTTCTTTTCATTTTGGGCATATTTACATTTTTATGGAATGATTTTCATTTTTGCATCCAATTAAGCCGGCTATCACACATTGACTGCATTGTGTGATGGTGGTATAGTGGTGCATAGATCAACCTGTCTGACTTCTTCCTCTTGTATCCTAGCTTCATACCATAGCAGAGGTACAATGATATGTCAGGCACAGAAGTTCCCAAATATGATGTAGACTACAGATAAGAATGGTTCTCGATAGAAAGGACACTCTACCTTTCACTAGAGAGATGCCAACCGTTCTTGGGATATCTATGATGTAAAAAATGCAACAACTGAACAAAAGTGAGAGCATTAGGAAACCAATAACTATACTATCATTCAAACTGTTGAATGTTTAAAAAATGCACTCAAAACCCATCTGTTTATAAGTGCTTTCAATTAGTATCTACACATATATATCTCATTTCTTATCTATTTGTGCTTTTGTTGTTGTACCTATTGCTTCTACTTCTCTTTAAATTTTCCTGTCCTGCGCCTTGAGCACATTATTCATGTGGAATCTGGCGCATTAAAAGTACCCCCTATTATTTTCTTGTGGTGAAGGCGTTGAATTCATTTGAAAATACCCCCAAAACATCTCGTTCATATTCCGGAACGGTTGGCATCTATGTCCCTATAAGGGTAGAAATTCGTAATGGCCATGTTCGTACATGATTAGAATATTTATCATAGCTGCCAACTATTACTAATTTTTAGTAATCATTACAAATTATGGCTTCTGATATCTCAAGTTTTGTGTTAACCCCAGGTAAAGATTATTAATTTTGGCAACACTAGCACCATGCATTTCAATGTAAGATATGTGAAGATTGCAAACTTGGTACTGGATTATTACTAATTTCTATTGACTCATGTTGGCAGCTATGATTTATCATGTGTGCATTTGAGTAGTTCTCTCTCTTCATCTTTTATTTCGTACCGATTATCAATATCTCTTGATCTGTGCATCACAGGAGAAGCCGAAAATGTTCGCCAAGGACGTTGAGATCACTCATTCCGTCGTCACCAAGAAGCTCTCGGAGATCGTCGGTGCCCGAGGCAAGCGATCGACCAACAGAGCCGACCAGATCGAGCTGTTGAAGGAATTGAGGAATATTGCTGGTCAGAACAACCTCGGAATGGGCATCGATTTGAAGATCGCTTTCCATGTCATGTCGGCCATCTTTGATTATAACCCAAATGTCGCAACATGTATGAAGCCAGCAATTTGGGAAGTGTAAGTTTCTCCTGAATGCTTGATTAAAGGGGAACCAACTCCTGGGCCCTGTAACATAAAGGTTTGTGATTAATCGCTATTTGATTTTGTGATCAATTGCAAACTTTAGTATATGATTTGCCATAGACTTCAATCGCTGTCAGATGAGCAATTAATCGCAAACCATTATGTTATGGTTGTCCATAAGTACGTGCCGACCATACAGATTTAGAAATTGAAGATTCATAACTTTTGAATGGATTGTCTGATTTTGGTCAAATTTTGACTGTTTGTTCATCTGATTTTACTTCATTCAATGAGAAAAAAAAAATTTCAGGGGTCGGTTCCCTTTAAATAATAGAGTATTTCGTCTATATAAATTTTGCTCTATGATGGAATACAAAAAATTAGCCCACGTCGGCCAATGGCAATGTACCGGTCTGTCCTATTTTCTTCCAAAATAGCCTACTGTAAGGTCATGCATAAACACTCATAGAGATCAACTATTGTATAAGCCAAAATTTTTGCGAGGGTTTTATTGTCGCGAATTTCACGACCATAAATTCGCTAGAATTTTCTCTCATTAGAAGGCCCATACTAGACTTGTGTACAATGATAGTAATTTTTCAAACCGTGAAAATAACAACTTGCTAATGTGTGTAAAGGTCTGAAATTCAGTGAATTCGACAAAGATTAGGAATGCTTAAATATTGGCCTTTACAGTATAGACTATACGAACCACATTTGATGATGATTGAAATATACCATCTTTCAGCTGATTTTCTGTGATTAGCTCTTTATTTTTCTGAAAATGTGGCCGATAGGAAGTAACTAGATTTAAGAAAGAGAATATATTGTCTATTTCTTAAACATTCTCATTCCGCACAAACATGGTGGCCCTCAAATTCCGGGTCAGCCGGGTATCTAAAGCCAAACGTTTACATTATGAATGGCTCGCGATCCGATGTTAGAAAAAAGCATAAAAGAATCGCTCTGAAGCATTCAAATAGATAAAGAGAACTGCTGTAAGCATTAAAACAGAGTAAATCTTTGATTAAGTTTCTGGATTCTCAGAGTAACGGAAATTGAGAAAATGGCATAATGAAGGAACAAGGAAGTTGAAACAGTCAAAGCACCCGACGATTGACTATGACTTGAAACTGATTTACCCTTTAAGGTTATTAATGCATTGAAATCATACATTTAGTATTCATATGAGTTTCTGGAACAAGAAGACAGGTAGATTTTATTTGTCAAAAATGCCAATATTGAATGCTTCTATGACTTACTTCACAAAAGCATTGTGAATCTGTCGTGATGTGTGCAGTGAGCATAGTCTTTGATGACTTGGAATTGATGTCTTATGACCAATATCTTGTGATTGACCTGAATCCCCATTTTTTTCATTCAGGTGCCTGGATTTGATGGAAGAGATGCTGGATATCATGATCGCTAATCCCGACATCATCGTTTCGGAGAACCTGACTGAAGACTCTGAAAGTCTCAATGTAAGTACAAAAGAAAAAATCTGAAATTAATCGTGAGATGATGATGATGATAATAAGAGAGTAGCGATCGTACCTTTGAAAAAGGTCTCAGTGCGCTTACATTAAGATATTTGATGACATCGGCTCGGAGAACCTGACAGAAGACAGTGAATGTCTCAATGTAAGAACTGTACAAAGTAGAACTAAACCAGAAATAATTAAAATATAGTGATGATGTCATGATTGCTAATCCTGACATCGTATCTGAGAATCTCGCCGAAGACGTTGAATGTCTCAATATAAGTACATCAGAACAAATCTGAAATAAATCATAAGATAAGAAGACAGTTCTTATTTAGGACATCATACCTTTGAAAAAGGTCTCAGTGCGCTTACACTAAGATATTTGATGATATCATGTCCTGACATTGTCTCAGAGAACCTGACCGAAGACGTTGAATGTCTCAATATAAGTATACTGAAACAAGCCATGAATAAATCATCAGGTACTACTAATAATAAGACTGTTCTTCTATAGCACGTCATACCTTTGAAAAAAATCTCAGTGTGCTTACAATAAGATATTTGCTGATATAGTAAATGCTTATCCTTATTTCATCGTCTCGGGAAACCTAACTGAAAATGTTGAATGTCTCAATGTAAGCCAGAAATAAATCATAAGATATTTGTGATATAATGATCACAAATCATCATCTCTGAGAACCTAACAAAAGACGCAGAATGTCTCAACGTATGTATACCGGAACAAACCAGAATTGATGCAAAGATATTGATGATATGATAACTATCCCAACATTGTCATGGAGAACCATTCATTCATAATGTCCTTTTTGCATCCAAATAAGCCGGCTATCACACATTGACTGCATTGTGTGATGGTGGTATAGTGGTGCATAGATCAACCTGTCTGACTTCTTCCTCTTGTATCCTAGCTTTAATCCGTAGCAGAGGTACAATGATATGTTAGATACAGAGTATTTCATACATTATTTTGTTTTGTGATATGTGCTTTCTAGTGAGTTCACGTAGAGAAATACAATTTTGATCTTAAAATGGCACCAAACAGTGTTTTCACATTCCAGTGCAGCGATTCACCAAGATACGAAATAAGGACGACTTTGATAACAACTTATCAGTTTTTATGGTGAATACGCCTAAGATTATTATTATTATTATTATTATTATTATTATTATTATTTATTTGGCAAATTCAAAACAAAACAATTACAGATTATTATCCCTTTGCCACAAGAACTGATACCAGTAGTTCTTAAGATTGTTCAAATATTTTTTTAACTTGGTGAAACACCACCCAGAATTATTAATAAGATCCAAAGGACCTTAAGAACAACTGGTATCAGATCTTGTGCATGATAATTTGGCATATTACAAGTATTCTGCACAAGAACTGATATCAGTCGTTCTGAAAGTCTTTGGTAACTTGATGAAACTTTGTCAGGTTTGTTAAAGCAAAACCCACTTGACTTTTCCTGGTTTCGCTAACTAGGGACCAGATTATGGACAATAAAAGCGAGTCTCAGGAGAAGGTGAATTTTTAAAAACGTGATACAAGCAATTATTCCACTGTAAATGAAATACTGTGCACAGATAAGGCCTAAATTCTGTGTTCTGCATGTACGATGACAAAGTCTGACCCTCTTAAAGGGGAATTACACCCAGACAATAATGTATGGTCAATAAATGAAGAAAAATCAAATAAATGAACTGTGAAAATTTGAGCAAAATCGGATTATCCGTTCAATAGATATGAATTTTCAAAGTTATCATTTCCACCTGTGCTGGGCATCCTTGAATTGGCATGCATATAGCTAATTAGCATAATCTGTGATGTCATACATGGAGAACTCTTTATTCACTTTGTATATAAATTTATTGAAAATGGATCAATATCACATTTCGAATGAGGAATCAACACCGTTCTTTCTGGAATGCTTGCAGAATTGATGTGGCTATAATATATGTAACCGAAGAAACAAAATTTTGTCTACTTTTCTGGAAAAAGAGGAAAATGTGAAATTTTGTGTACAAAGCGAATGGAGAGTTCTCCATGTTGGCAGCCATTTTGTGCCTGTACGTTTGCCAATTTAAGGAGCCCATGAGGGGTGTAAATCAAAACTTTGAAAATTCATAACTTTTCAAATTTTCACAGTTTGTTTATCTTATTTTTCTTCATTTAGTTATAGCAATTTAATGTCTGAGTGTAGTTCCCCTTTAACTTTTGCTTTCTGCCCCCCCCCCCCAGGAGGAGCCATACAAGGTCAGAGGATGCATCCTCACCGTCGCTGAACGTCTCGATGAAGAATTCACCAAGATGCTTCAAGCAACCGACGCTCACTCAACAGAGTATGTAGAAAGGTAAGTGTTCAATGCAGAGTGTTCCCCTCACCACCCCTAAAAAAAGGCAAACTGGCCATGCTCGGGATATGTACCAATATTTGTAGTGAGTATAATTTCTTACCGAGTTTAATGAGCTGTATTTATTTTATTAATATCTTTCCAGCCAGTTGAAAATGATGTTTTTGTGATGTTATTGGGAGGCAATGTCAGATAAAAATTATGGCATATTTTGTGTCATCTTTAGTCTGAGAATTTTTTTGGGAGTGGACACATTCCATAAATTTAGCAGAAATATCTTACGAGCTGTATTGTTTTTGGAGTTCGAATTTTTGTTATTCAGGTCATGTTCAGGAAAGGAATTGACATATACCTTTCTTTATTCAAATCCAAGAAATTTACTTGTGACAGTATTGGTGTCTGAGTTCTTACACCTTCCACAGACTCTCGCAAATTTATGTTAGTTCCAGATTGTGCAATCGCCTTGAGTTGCCAATTTACTGAAGGCTGATTCGTAGATGTCGGACAGCTGGGATGCTTCCCTGTCTCTGTTCATGTTGTTCAAATGGATTATCAGATTTTACTCAAACTTTCAGTTTGTTCATTTTCTTCATTCTCTTAGGGGAAAGAGAATTCCATTGGCGACTTCCCCATTTAAGTAGAGTAGTACAGATATAACAGAAAACAGAAAATATGTGGATCAATGAAAGGGAATTGGAATGCGCAATCACATGAATTGAAATCCCTGCATTGATCCGCATATTTCCTTTTGTTATTTACAAAACCAGCTCTGAAACATGATCTAGCAAGGTGAACAAACTTGACTCTTGTGATGTCACAACAGGATTGACATTTGAAAGAAATTTTTAGGGGCGTTCCCTACTAAAACAACATAAAAATGAAAAAAAAAATATTATAAAATATATGAAACACATTTGGGCCCTCTTTCACTAAAAAGGGTATTGATAATGGTATAATACATCAATACAGATCAACTTGTATTTTCATGATAGTAACCCTTTAAGAACGACTCTAAGTTCGACTGGTATCAGCTCTTGCGCCGAATGCGCGTACTAGTGTGAACCGTTACGCGCAAGAAGGGATACCAGTCGAGCTTAAAGTCTTTCCTATCTTGGTGAAACACCACCCAGGTTTATTGAATTTCAAGCATGCTAGCATGCAATGTACGCATTATTTTCACTCCCTAGGGAGTATTCCAGTAGGGCACTTCCGGCGCGCACCCAGGATTTTCATACCCGGGGGGCTGAGCCAAAATTTGGCGCCCCCACCCCTCCCGGCTAAGCTGACAAGCAAAAAAAAAAAAAGTTCTTCACCTCAAATCTGGCGCCCCCCGGGGGACTGAGCACAAATTTTGGCGCCCCCCTGGCTCTGACCCGGAGGGCTAGCAGTAGTAGCCCTCCCCCCACGGTGCGCGCCTGTACTTCAAGACGCTCAATGATAGATTGACCACATTATGTTCACTTCTAACCAGTCCCCAATCACACCTGGGTGGACTGTCATAAAATGTGGATACATTTCTCGCTGAAGAAAATTAAGGCTATGAGTGGGAGTCGAACCTACGATCCTCTGGTTAAAAGGCGAGAGCAGAAACACCAATTAAATAGCTGCCAATTGTTACTAATTTTTACTTGTTACTAATGTTTTGTGTAAAATTCTCAAGAGATTACTAATTTTGGCAACATGAGTACCATACATTTCAATGTATAGTATGTGAAGATTACTAATTTGTGGGAGGATTATTACAAATTTCCACTGTCCCATGTTGGCAGCTATGCAATTGGTTCACAGTTCTATCTCAAACTCCACTCAAATTCCACCCTCCATGAGCCCCAAAGTTATACTTCCAGGAGTAGTTCCAAGAGGACCTTTCCGGAAGTGATGAACACAATATACTAGATGAGATACAATTTACAAAATGTCTGTTTTTCTCTTTCAAGGTTGAAGGATGAGACGCTGGTGACAGGAATCATCGTACGTCTACAGTCTCATCTTGAGAATACGAGTACGTCATCAGAAATCTGCAGAGTCTACCTGAGGCACATACAGCACATCTACTACAAGGTCAGTGTGTGTTGCTTCATCTTCTTGTGCTTCTTTTTAAAGACTTGGTCTGTGCCATTAAACTCTTACTTTGATTATCTCATCCGTCGCCAAGGGATGAAATTGGATTAGTCGAAGGATCGCCAAGCGTGCCGATCGGCACAATAGTACTTTTCTGAAAATCATTACGATTGCGCCGCGCTCGCGACTGTACAGTGTGAATTTCCGACCTGTGTCAATTCATTACGGATTTAGCTTTCACATGAGCGTGTCGGAAATATAGCATTACATAGCAATTTNGAAACATGATCTAGCAAGGTGAACAAACTTGACTCTTGTGATGTCACAACAGGATTGACATTTGAAAGAAATTTTTAGGGGCGTTCCCTACTAAAACAACATAAAAATGAAAAAAAAAATATTATAAAATATATGAAACACATTTGGGCCCTCTTTCACTAAAAAGGGTATTGATAATGGTATAATACATCAATACAGATCAACTTGTATTTTCATGATAGTAACCCTTTAAGAACGACTCTAAGTTCGACTGGTATCAGCTCTTGCGCCGAATGCGCGTACTAGTGTGAACCGTTACGCGCAAGAAGGGATACCAGTCGAGCTTAAAGTCTTTCCTATCTTGGTGAAACACCACCCAGGTTTATTGAATTTCAAGCATGCTAGCATGCAATGTACGCATTATTTTCACTCCCTGGTGAGTATTCCAGTAGGGCACTTCAGGCGCGCACCCAGGATTTTCATACCCGGGGGACTGAGCCAAAATTTGGCGCCCCCGCCCCTCCCGGCTAAGCTGACAAGCAATAAAAAAAGTTCTTCACCTCAAATTCGGCGCCCCCTGGGGGGCTGAGCATAAATTTTGGCGCTCCCCTCCCCTCCGGCTGAGCTGACAAGCCAAAAAAAAAAAAAAAAGGTCATCACCTCAAATCTGGCGCCCCCCGGGGGACTGAGCACAAATTTTGGCGCCCCCCTGGCTCTGACCCGGAGGGCTAGCAGTAGTAGCCCTCCCCCCACGGTGCGCGCCTGTACTTCAAGACGCTCAATGATAGATTGACCACATTATGTTCACTTCTAACCAGTCCCCAATCACACCTGGGTGGACTGTCATAAAATGTGGATACATTTCTCGCTGAAGAAAATTAAGGCTATGAGTGGGAGTCGAACCTACGATCCTCTGGTTAAAAGGCGAGAGCAGAAACACCAATTAAATAGCTGCCAATTGTTACTAATTTTTACTTGTTACTAATGTTTTGTGTAAAATTCTCAAGAGATTACTAATTTTGGCAACATGAGTACCATACATTTCAATGTATAGTATGTGAAGATTACTAATTTGTGGGAGGATTATTACAAATTTCCACTGTCCCATGTTGGCAGCTATGCAATTGGTTCACAGTTCTATCTCAAACTCCACTCAAATTCCACCCTCCATGAGCCCCAAAGTTATACTTCCAGGAGTAGTTCCAAGAGGACCTTTCCGGAAGTGATGAACACAATATACTAGATGAGATACAATTTACAAAATGTCTGTTTTTCTCTTTCAAGGTTGAAGGATGAGACGCTGGTGACAGGAATCATCGTACGTCTACAGTCTCATCTTGAAAACACGAGTACGTCATCAGAAATCTGCAGAGTCTACCTGAGGCACATACAGCACATCTACTACAAGGTCAGTGTGTGTTGCTTCATCTTCTTGTGCTTCTTTTTAAAGACTTGGTCTGTGCCATTAAACTCTTACTTTGATTATCTCATCCGTCGCCAAGGGATGAAATTGGATTAGTCGAAGGATCGCCAAGCGTGCCGATCGGCACAATAGTACTTTTCTGAAAATCATTACGATTGCGCCGCGCTCGCGACTGTACAGTGTGAATTTCCGACCTGTGTCAATTCATTACGGATTTAGCTTTCACATGAGCGTGTCGGAAATATAGCATTACATAGCAATTTAAAAATGTTCTACAAAAAGGAATGCCCAATTTCACTCGCCCCAATTTAGCCTGGCGCACGGGGGATTCTATAGCTGGCGCAGGAAGGGTTAATAGCAGAAAAACAGACAAACAGATAAAAAGAGGTTTGAAGTATATCCGACAAGAAATAAGAAGTTATGAATATTTGAATGTTATGGTCACATCATCATCATGTATATCATACACTTCCTGTCAATAAAATTACTGAAATTTATTGTTTTTAAGAATCCGTTTTTACTCCATGAATGCTTATTTTTTCTAAATCTTCAAAAGATTGAAGAAATATGTGTAACGGCACTCATGTATACATTGACAAAAAATTCTTTTTTTGCGTTAAACATTAAACTTTTTTTAAACAATAAGATACAATAAACTGCTCGTAGAGAAGTGCATGACTAGCATGACTATGAGAACTTCCGTGAATTAAAAGAGCGTACGAAATTCAAGAATAAAAATGAGAGTCAGGAAGGAAGCATGACATGGTGAAAAAAACAACAACAAAATTATCTCTTGCTCTTTCTTCCTTCTTTTCTTTCTCCATCATCTCATCCTCTTTTTTTGAAAATTGAAAAGGATAAACAAGCAGCTCCGCTAATTATTTCTTTCTGTTCTTAAATAGCATGACTATGAGAAGTTGCGTGAACTAGAGGAGCGAGGAAAGCCAAGAAGGAAAATGAGAGTCAAGAGGAAAAGCAGGATGACATCAGCGACGAAAAGAAGAAAGAAATCTTCTCTTCCTTCACCGTTTTTCCTCTTCTCCATCACCTCATCTCTCATTTTCGGACCTCCCAACCATTAGGAATATTGAGGGAAGATGAAATTTTGACTCTTTTTAGAGACTTTTAAGGCCATGTCACATGAGTTTTCCTATTTTTCTCGATAATTCTACTGCCCAGTCATATAGGAAACAGGGTTTCTTTCCTCTTTTTCAGCAAATCATTCCTCTTTTTCCGTTATAAGGGTGGAGAGGTATGCATTTTGCAAATAGAACAAGATAAACTTATGGCTCCTAAAATATATCTGTTCCTGTTCTTATATTGCACATTTATGACAAGTTGCGTGAATAAGAGGAACGTCGTAAAGCCAAGAAAGAAAGCGAGAGTAGAATGACATCACTGGTGAAGAGAAGGACAAAATCATCTCTTCCTTTTTCCTCATCTTCCTTTTCTTCCTTCTCTTCATTATCATCTCATCCTCTTTTTGGGAGAAAACTGAAAAGGATACACAAATGGCCCATCTAATATATCTGTGTTTTCTTATATTACATAGCATGACTACGAGAAGTTGTGTGAATTAGAAGAGCGCCGTAAAGCCAAGAAGGAGAGCGATAGTCAGGAGGAGAAGCAGGATGACAACAATGGTGAAAAGAAGAACAAATTCATCTCTTCCTTTTTCCTCATCTTCCTTTTCTTCCTTCTCTTCATTATCATCTCATCCTCTTTTTTGGGAAAACTGAAAAGGATACACAAATGGCCCATCTAATATATCTGTGTTTTCTTATATTACATAGCATGACTACGAGAAGTTACGTGAATTAGAAGAGCGACGTAAAGCCAAGAAGGAAAGCGATAGTCAGGAGGAGAAACAGGATGAAATCAATGGTGAAAAGAAGGATGAGATCGTGTCGGAAAAGAAAGAGGAGGAAGAGAAACCGACGGAGGAAGCCAAACTGGAAGAAGAGGAGAAACAGAAGGAAAAGCAAGGTAAAGATAGAAACGTTATTGACAATTTAAAGCATTCATGGTTCTGTATGAGCCAATATTTTTAACTTACAGATGTTTTTGCATTTTGTGTTATTTTTGCGTTTTTGACAGTGTTTGTTTGCATATTTGTATATGTGTGTCAATCTGAGCTGAAATTTTTGCAAGGCTTGACGAAATTCATTCATGAAAATTTCAGCTTATACGGTAGTATGAATTTCTCGATCAACCTCATGCTCCCGAGAAAAGATCTCCAGATATGGCCCAATTAAGTTTTTTGCTTACCTTAAATTGATTATTTTCTCTATAGAGAATTTCAATTTTTAAAAGAAAATGTAAGCAAATCATGACTTTGTCCTCACAGCTTTTCTCTATTGCTCATTTCTGGTGTAAATGAATGATATTGAATAAACTTTAAAATGTTCACGCTTGCTGGAGCTAGAGGATAAGATTTGTGCGGTATGAAATATCTGAATATTTTTATTGTATCTTTCTATATAAATATAAAGGCAAATAAGAGAGAAATGACATGAGTCAAGGTTAAGGGGCTGCCAGGATATGGAATGGGTTAAAGACTTCGTCTGTGCCAGAAAAATCTTGCTTTGATTAAAAGCAGAAAAATCAGAGGAACATATAAAAAAAAGTTTGAAGTAAATCCGACGAGAAAAAAGAATGTTATGAATATTTCAATGTTAATGATGGAATGGTATTTTTCATAAACTATTGTACGGCATTCGTCATAACACGTGGCTTTCGGTCACGTGTGATGACGTACGTCATGCACTTCCTGTCAGTAAACTTATTGTTTTTAAGAATCTGTTTTGCTGGATTTTTATTTTTTTAAATAAACAATAAGATATAATAAACTGCTTGCAGAGAAGTGCATGAACTACGTCATATCGCGTGTCGTGACACAATGTTGCCAATTTGCACGACAAACAACAGTTGAGTTATAGCATTGAAATATTCATAGCTTTCTTATTTATTGTCCGATTTTCTTCAAACTTTCTTTTGATCTGTTCGTCTGATTTTTCGGCTTTTAATCAATACAATATTTTTCTTGGGCAGACCCAGTCTTTAACTTGATTACACGATCCACAGGTCATCCTCACGATGCCCTTGACACGGGTCTAGAACAATAAAAAGACACAATTATTAGGAATAGTATGTATCTATATTTCTATTTTTGTGTTTAAATCCTTGTAGAAGAGAGCGCTCTGGAGCTTATGGATAGGATGTGTAAATACATCTACTCAAAGGATACTACAGATCTGATTCGGACCAGGACTATGCTCTGTCATATCTATCACTATGCCATCCATGATAAATGGTACACCGCTAGGGATCTGATGTTGATGTCGCATTTGCAGCAGACTATTCAGTACTCTGATATACCAACACAGGTGAGTATGACTGAATTAATGGGGGGGTCGAGGGTTAGGAAGGAGGAAGGGGGGGGGGAGGGTTATGATTGGTCCAAACTAGGACTATGTTGTGTCATATCTATCACTACGATATCCATGATCGCTGGTACACCGCTAGGGATCTGATGTTGATGTCGCATTTGCAGCAGACTATTCAGTACTCTGATATACCAACACAGGTAACTGAAATATAGATAATCGGGATGAGGTTTGTGTTTCATAAAGCTTTTCTCACAAAGTTACTCACGGCTGATGATTCTTTCTCAGGTGTTACTTCAGCAACGTGTGTTATCATTGAGTGCAAAAAGGAATCACCAGTTGTGCACAGTCGTTTGTTTGACTTTAACGATTATTGTTACACTGCAAGAGATCTGATGCTCAGATCATTCACAAGTCTGATATACCCACCCAGGTATACAAAGGAATTATTGGCAAAAGAGGGGATTGAGCTGGACCCATACCCTGAATCAGGGCCGTGACTTCATGATTTGTGCTTCGATCAGTCTCTCCTTGTGTAAATCCTCCCTATGTCTGATTTTCAAAAGTTGTCATATTTGTGTTTCGCCTTCTTTCTCAGATCCTCTATAACGGCACGATGGTCCATCTTGGTTGGTGTGCTTTCTGTCGCGGTAGCATCCGTAGTGTCCATAATGCATTGCATGATATTTAGTAAATGATATGAAGGGCTTTGAATCATGTGATACAGTTGATTTGACTAAGATTACACCCATATCTGTTTTGCTTTCCTCTCCAGATCCTCTACAATAGTACGATGGTCAGCTAGGTCTGAAATTAGATCTACATTTGCTTTGCTCTCTTATCCATGGCAATACCCGAAATTGCCTGATATTTAGTACATGATGTGAAGGGCTATGAATTTTGTGATATAGTAGATTTTACTGAAATCATATCTACCTCTGTTTTGTTTTCCTCCCCAGATTCTCTACAATCGTACGATGGTCCAGCTTGGTCTGTGTGCTTTCCGCCACGGTAATATCCGAGATGCCCACAATGCATTGCTTGATATTAAGTACATGATGCTGTGAGCTATGGATTCTGTGATACAGTAGACTTGACTAAAATGAAATCTACCTCTGTTTTGTTGTCCTCCCCAGATTCTCTACAATCGTACGATGGTCCAGCTTGGTCTGTGTGCGTTCCGCCACGGTAACATCCGAGATGCCCACAATGCATTGCTTGATATTCAGAGCGGAGGAAGAGCTAAGGAGCTTCTCGCTCAGGTATGTTGAAAATCTGTCATAATAATGATTTTTTTGGGGGGGGACATCTATTTTCTGTCTACAATACAAGTACATCTTCATCAACTTTCTCGAATTTATCATTCCATCTCTACTTCTACTCAAGTTTGTTGAAAATCTGTCATAATACTGATTTTTTTTTGGAGGAAAGGAACATCTATTTCCTGTCTGCACTACTCGTAGAAACAACTTCATAAACCTCCTAACTAAAAATTTAGTTAGGAAAGGCGGGATATCCTCTGTTCCTAAAGTCAGCATTCCAAGATTGAGCGGTGTATTGAATAGGGCGCAACATGCTTTCAGATTCTGAGAACTATTGTAAAAGTCAATATGTTAGCGTACAAGAATTTGTTGGCGAATTCGCTGAATTTCAGATATTCTCACACAGGGAGTTGTTATTTGTACGTTTTGAAAATATTATGGTACACAAGTCTATAGGCATTCTAATGAGTGAAAATTTAAGTGAATTCATGGTTGTGAAATTCGTGAAATTAAAACCCCAGCGAAAATGTCAGCTTATGTAGTACATGAGAATTATGACAAAACGTGACTCGAGGATTTTTTTCAAGGGTTTTTCATGATATTTTTTTAATTTCATTTATTGCTCCAGGGTCTTCTGATGAGGCAACAGGAGCGTGATGCACAGCAGGAGAAGATTGAGAAGAGCCGTCAGCTGCCGTTCCACATGCACATCAATCTAGAGCTGCTTGAGTGTGTTTATCTGGTCTCTGCTATGCTCCTAGAGATACCTTACATGGCTTGTGAGTATATGATGATGGTGGTGATGGACGTGATGTTGGTGATGCTGATGGTGGTAATGTTGGTGGTGGTGGTGATGGTGATAGTGGTGATGAAGATGGTGGTGGTGATGCTGGTGAAGGTGATGTTGGTGGTGTTTATGATGGAAGTAATGCGGTGATGTTGGTGGTGGTGGTTGTGGTTGTGGTGATAATGTTGATGTTGATGGTGGTGATGGTGGTGATCGTGGTGGTGGTGATGATGGTGATGGTGGTAAATATTATGATGATGATGGTTGTGATGATTGTGATGATTATCATGATCATGATGATGGTGATAGTGACAGTGATGAAAATGTTGAAGCAAAAGGAGAGAGATTCCCAGCAGGAGAAGATCGAGAAGAGCCGTCGGCTGCCGTTCCACATGCACATTAACCTCTTACTGCTTGAGTGTGTCTATCTGATCTCTGCTATGCTCCTTGAGATACCTTACATGGCTTGTGAGTACAAGATGATGATGGTGATGTTGGTGATGCAGTGATGGTGGTGGTGGTGGTGGTGGTGGTGGTGATGGTGTTGGTGATGGTGGTGTCGGTGGTGGTGGTGGTGGTGTTGGTGGTGGTGTTGGTGGTGGTGGTGGTGGTGGTGGTGTTGGGGGTGGTGTTGGTGGTGGTGGTGGTGTTGGTGGTGGTGGTGTTGTTGGTGGTGGTGGCGATGTTGGTGGTGGTGGCAGCGGCGGCAGCCACCAGCTGTGCCTCAGCGAGCGTCAGACCCTGATTGGTTCTCCATGATAATGATGATGATGATGGTAGTGAGGGTGATGATGAAGGTGATGATGATGAAGGTGATGATGAGGATGAGGATGATGAGGATGGTGAAGATGATGGTGGTGAGGGTGATAATTATGAAGGTGATGAAGATGATTATGATGATGATGATGATGATGATGATGATGATGATGACAATGATTATGATGAAGAAAAAGTTCAAAAAGATGAAGATGAAGAAGATATAATGATAATGGCATCCTCTCAATTCCACTTCTTCCAGCACACCACTTTGACATCCGTCGTCGCATGATCAGCAAGAGTTTCCACCACCAGCTGCGTCTCAGTGAGCGTCAGACCCTGATTGGTCCCCCAGAGAGCATGAGAGAGCACGTTGTAGCTGCCTCCAGGGCGATGCGCTACGGCGACTGGAGGGGGTGCCAAAAGTTCCTCATCAACGAGAAGATGAACATCAAGGTCTGGAACTTGTTTCAGGACTCAGACCATGTCAGGGAACTCATCACAAGGTATGCGTACCTGCCAAATATTTTGTATCTTTAGTTTGACTAATTTTGGCCTCAGATTTGTCAAGTTTAGCCAAGCATTGTGTTAAAGTCAGTCCGTCATGATCGACATGAGTTCCGGTTGAGAGCGCGATATGATGGCGTGTTGCGTATTGGCATCAAGGATATTTGAAAATTTCCTTGCTTACGCACCTTGCCAAGCTCAGACACTCCGATCACTTCGGATGAATATCTGATCCATTTTGTCGTCGCGTGTAACTTTGATTCCTCCCCTCTTCTGCTTTGATTTTTCTAAAAATGTGCAAAACGCATACATATGCGATTGCTGAGCCGCGAGCTAGAGAAATATAACTTGCTTGCTCGCTAGTCCAGGTTAAAAAAGCCGTGATTTTTCTGTTTGCCAATCTTTGCAATCAAAATGGCCGTGGCCAGGCCACGCCCTTGTAACGTCATGTCTCCAGTTAAGATTACTAACTTTGGCAACATTGGCAATATAATCACCATGCATTTCAATGTAAAATATGTGAAGATTACTAATTTGACATAAAATGATAACAAATTTCCACATGCTCATGTTAGCAGCTATGGGTATGGAAGAAGTTTGTGAGCTGCTATTTCAATAGTTGCCAGAATTCTGCAAATGAGGAAAGAGCATCATAACAGCATCCCATTATTGATCAGATCAACTCAATTACATTGATCTTCCCAAACTAGTATGCAAAAGGAAGGGGTTATTCTGAACAAATTAATTCTGTACAGCATTGGATAAGTGAAGTTTTGTGGTTTGAAATAATTTATTCTGCTGGTAGTTTAAAAATAATTCTATATTGTTGTTTTTAATCTCTTAATGTTGTGTTGATCAGTTTTATACACAAATCAAGTAATGAAATTTTCTCTGCTTCCAACATGTTACTGATTTTTCACCATATAAACTGTAAATGATCTGATACAATTAGACCAAGGTTAAAAAGTCTGATGTCACCAAATATGTAATTTACTGGTTTACGCACACTAATAAGCTGGTCTAATTTAGATGTGATTTCTTTACACAACACACACTTCTTCAATGCAACAAAATATCTTCCTGATTTCAAGCTAAAGCCCTGGTCACATAGTAACCCGGAAGCAACACAATTCAACAAGACTCTTTGTTAATTCACAGTTAAATGACTCAGATCAAAGAGTCGTGTTGAATCGTGTTGCTTCCGGGCCCTATGTGATCGGGGCATTAGACATATTTGAACATGGATGGTGTGAACGCAAAATAAGCAGACTTTTTCAGTTTGTTACAATTTTTTGTTTGATCTGTAAATATTGTTTCTTTTCTTCTTACAGGAAAATTCAGGAGGAGAGCTTGAGGACATATCTCTTTACATACGGCAGTGTGTATGATTCCCTTAGTTTGATCACCCTGTCGGACATGTTTGAACTCGAGAAGACAGCCGTACATAGCATCGTGAGCAAAATGATCATCAATGAGGAGCTTATGGTAAGGCTTCTTACATGTAAATTTGGGTAATTGTTACAACCAAAATAAAATGCTTGTTGAATGGAACAAAACGCGCACAGAATTATTAAAAAACAAACTGAAATCTGCCGAAACATTTTCTGAGAAAGTCTGTACTGTAGTAATGAGTGAATAGATCAGATAGATCTTTTATAGTGTTGTCCCACATGTTGTCTTTTGTGTTAGTTAATCCAGGAAGATTGTGCTTACAGAATTAAATATTCTCAGTAATCATATACAGTACATGTAGGTATTCTGGCATATGATAAAAACCTGTAGCATTGCTTCTCTCAACATTTCTGCTGAAATAAGATTAAGCTTTAGTGAATCTATAATAGGCTTAGATCTGATACTATTATAGAAAAAGATGATAGATACATTGGAAATCTAATCGTATTTGTAAAAAAAAAAAAAGACACCACTGCAAGGGAAATCAGCCTGCAGTACAGTCAAACCTTGTTATTATGAGGTCCTTTGGGACCAGAGAAATTATCTCTTTATATCGAATCCTTGTTATACCAGGGCCAAAATACAACAAAATACAAAGAGATGGGACCAGGAAAACTACCTTGTTATAATGAGATCTTGTTACATGAGTGCTCTTTATAATGAGGTTGGAATGTACTAGGAATTATGGCAGACCAGTCTCATTAGTGTGAATTTATTTTCATCCGTCTCATTATCGCCAGGCCTCTTGGGATGAGCCAGCTGCAACTATCGTGATGCACCGCTGCGAGCCTACCCGCCTCCAGCACCTGTCCCTCCGTCTCGCAGACAAGGTCTCCAACCTCGTCGAGAACAACGAGCGCCTCATAGACCAGCGCTCAGGCGACAACCGCTACAAGGACCGTGGCTTCAACAAGGATGGAGGCCGCAGGGACGGGGGCGGCTACCAGGGGCGGGATAATCGCTATAACCGGGAAGGCGGGCGTTACCAGGACGGTGGTGGACGAGGCCGAAGGGAAGGAGGCTACCAAGGACGTGATAACTACAATAGGGACAACCGAGGTGGTGGGAAGTATAACCGAGAAGGCGGTGGCGGTCGAGGGAGGTACCGTGACGGAGGCGGTCGAGGCCGAGATGGTGGGGGTCGAGGACGAGATGGTGGAGGTCGAGGACGAGATGGAGGCGGTCGAGGAGGCAGAGACAGAGGTAAGGACGGTCTTTGAAGGGAGAATAAACTTTAATAAATTTTCCGTGGAGGATAGATTCTTTTCTGGTTCCAACCTTTCAAGATGATGTATCTTTTGGATAGCTTAAATCTTGTTTTACATGGATGTAGAATGCAAAAACTTATCCTCACTAAAAACTTCTGAAAACGCACAACTAAATATCTACCATGCAAATTACAATTCTTTGGTCACCTGGTATCACTAAAAAGTTGTGAATGATGGGATCAATTGACTATATTCATTGTTCATTGCTTTATAGTGATAGAAGGTTACCAAAGAATTCTTACCTCCACTGTATATACAAAAGTTAAATAATGGTTGTATAACATTAAAAATATGTATTTCGAATTAAATCTCCCTTCTTTATAAAAAAAAAATAGAATCTAAGATAAAAGAAACTTTGAGAATACAATGAAAAGTTAGTGGTTGTTGAAAGGGTAATTTTTTTCTGCACAAATTGTTAAAATGCTTTCGATTTGTCACTATATTCAAAGTGTCTGTTTTTTGTTGTGACATCTGGCCAAGATCATGAAATGTCAATCAAAATGTTTTTCTTTTTTACATTTTAATTTTATATGCTTTCATCGTAAAACACTCTTGTCACAATAATGTCACACGATTGGTGTCATACAACCATTTCTACAAGGTCCCCTTGGAGAACATTGCTTGCTCTGAAGGCACTGGGAGCATAAGGGACGATAGTCTTGGACAAAGTAAACAACCTCCATTCAAGCATTAACAATTGCTAGATGGACACAAAAGAAACGCCAATCCTTCTTGTACGTTGGAAAAATGTTGAACACGATTCACACCTGGGACTTTCTTTTGTGGTTATGAAGCTACTGCATATGCTTGAATGAATTTGTTTACTTTGTCCTCAGTCCTTTGTCCCTTCTGCTCCAGTGAGGGGCTTTCCTGTTTGAATAGAAGCGCGGAAGCAACCCGATTGAACGCGACTCTTTGTTCAGTTAACAGTTAACTGTCTCCAAACATAGAGTTGTGTTGAATTGTGTTCAGTTGCGGGTTTCTATGTGACTGGGGCATAGACAAAACATAATAATGATGATAATAATCCCAATAATTATAATCTATTTTATTTTGTTGTTTATCATTTCTGCAGGCGGTCGCGGAGGAAGAAATCGCGATTCACAATACTAGACGAGCCTCATGAAAACAGCTATCCATACTTGTACAAATTCTCCAGATTTGCTCCGTTAATTCCATCATGTTGCCAACCTTCCAAGATATTCACGAGGATAGAAATTAAAAGGTGAATCAACAAACAGCTGAACAGAACAAAGGGTGAATCATGGAATAGCTGAACCAAATAATTTCTCATGAGAGAAAGCATGATAACCCAAACCATACATTTTCTCGCACATTTTCCTTCATAAGGAAATGTGTGATTTAGCCGTTTGGTGATTTACATTTTAATTTCTATCCTCATGCACAATCCGGATCATTGGCAATCCTGTATGCTTTAGCTTGGACTTTGATAGTAAATTCCAAATATCTGTTTAGCTGTTAGAAAGAATATTGTATTTTAAATATCATGATTATTAAAGCTAATCCTTCATTAGATATTCAATGAAAGATATCTATAATATTCTTGTACTTCAACGGTCAAGGTTTATGTGTTTATTTCCTGAGATTACAATCTGAGATGACCAATTATTGTTATTATTATTATAGTTCATGATCCGGCAAACAAAAACAGGACAGAAATTAAGTCTTAACTTATCTCTGATGAATTGTTACATCAAAATGAAGCACAAAGGTCAGATGACTCAGTCAGGAAATTGTTACATTGGCGATTGCCTACTTCTGACTCCTTTTGAAAAACTGGGTAACAAATAAGTCTACACACCACTTTAGTCAATAAGGGCATTGGAATATCTCAGTTCAGTTGCATGCCGAGTAGAAGGTAAGGTAAGCCGAACCCATTGTATGTTTTTTTATTTTTATTTAATTCATTTAAATTATGATCATGAACTCTTTGGGGGTCAATGATATTATACATTACATCAAATGTAAACAGATTGAGGAAGTCATTCAATCTTTTGAACACAAATAAATTACAGAAGTGAAATTATAATCAACAATTTTATTTGGGTTTTGTTGTTTGTGTCATAGCTACATTATGTTTTATTACAAATGACATCCTGGATGGTGTTTCACCAAGATCAGAAAGACTTTAAGAACAACTTGAAGATCGACTGGTATCCGTTCGTTCGCGTAATGGTTCACATTATTACGCGCATTCAGCGCAAGATCTGATACCAGTCAAATTTCAAGTCGTTCTTTAAGTGTTTATCTTGGTGAAACACCTCCCTGGAATATAAAAAGAAAATCTAACTGATAGCAGACCCAAAAAAAAACACAATGTATGTCAGTGTCCCCAGGATGCCGAGTTAGAGTGACAAGTCGCACACGAGGTGCGTGAGCGCCAACTCGCTGGAATCCGCTTGAAATTTGGCAATTTTTAATACGCTGTGTGTGAGTGATCAACGAGGCAACGTCACAGTTTACTATGACTGCTGTACGGGTGATGCAGGTCTGATATAAGTTTCAAAGAGCTTGTTTTGAGCCACACTCGAGTTCACTATGAGTAAGAAGAGCTTTGTACAAGAATTGAGAGTTTATGATAAGTTCAATACTTGGCCTTCTGTGAGTAGGTACAAATTCCGCAAGTATTCCAGATTTTTAAAACTCTGTAAGGGGTGTTGTTCAAAATTTGCAATTGATCGCAAATTGCAGTTGATCAGAACGTGCCATATCAAAATCATTGTTTCATGCACGTCTTGTTAAATGCGCATACCGTACGCGAATGAAAATGTACATTACAATTTATAAAGTTGCAGTTGATTCTGAACAACACGTAAGAGTTTAGTGCAAGTTTCTGAGAGTTGCGAGTTATCACGAGCTCTGGCAAGTGCCCTTGTCGTCATCTAGTGATCAACGCATGGATCCTAAAACCCAGTCAGGCTCTTTGTGTGAACTGTCTGTGTGTGAACGTCCCTATTTACTGATGCATATGGACTAGTCTTGATTTATCATGTGAAACGTTCAATTTTTAGAATACAATACAGGCTAACCTCATAAAGAGCACTGATATAACGAGCTCTCATTATAACAAAGTGATTTTCTTGGTCCCATCCCTTTCTATTCTATTGTAATCGGACGACCGGTTCAAAAGTTATGACTTTTCAAAGTCACAGGGATATGACGATCCTTACCGCTCATGGGGATCCGTGCGATCGGCAAATTCGACGGAATCCATGACGTCATGTCGGACAACTCCTCATTCACTCTGTATACAAATTTTCACCTTTTCTCTTTTTTTTTTCGGAAAATTAAAAAAAATGACAATTTTCGGCTGGGGTATAGCATTTCTGTATTGATTATGCATGTATTTTGAGAAGAATGATGTTGCAACCGTACTCTATATTTTATATTAATCCATTTTTAAAAATTCTATGTACAAAGTGAATGAGGAGTTGTCCGACCTAACGTCACACATTCCATCGAATTTGCCGATCGCACGGATCCCCATGAGCGGCAGTGATCACCAAAACTCTGTGACTTTGAAAACTCATAACTTTTGAACGGTCTGTCCGATTTTGCTCAAATTTTCAGTTTGTTCATCTGATTTTTCTCCATTCAATGAGAGTAGGATAATTCCAAAGGCTGGTTCTCCTTTAAGAACGATTTGGCAAAAAGTGATCAGCGTCATAAAGCCGTTCATTGAGGCACGTGTAGACATGACTGGTGAACCATTCCTGCATTGAATGACTCATATGTCGCTGTGTGAGCCCCTGAGCAACTTAGTTACAGGGGAAGTTGACCCTAGATAACTTTCCAGGTCCCATCTCTTTGTATTTTATCGTATTTTGGCCCTGATATAATAAGGTTTCAATATTAACTCTTTCACTCAGAATTTAGTTTCCAAATTTCCCTATATCTATATGGAATAAAATGAACAAAATTATGGGAAAATATGAAATACATAGGGAAAGCATTGTAAGTTTTTGCTTTGTGTTCAAAAGTATATCAAAGTATCAATATTCTTTATCCTTGAGATCTCCCCTATATACATCCCACTCAGCAAGTCTATGAACAACTTCTTCTGCGGTAAAATACTGTTTTTCTCGCGCAGCACGACTTGCACTGGGCGCTGCCATAGTTCAATGTCTTGCTGTACGCAACACGTTTGCAATAGCATTTCACACTCGCTGCCGTCTTTTTTCAGACGGAGAGCTGCTACCATCGGCTCGAAACTAGGTCGCAGATCATGCAGATTAGCGTAAGGTACAGTATGTGCAAGCTACATTGGTGGATCCCCGTATATCCTTGTTTGTTTACAGTGACGTCAGCAAGCCGTTGAGAGCGGCTTATCATACAAATGTATTTTTAACGAGCCGCTCTGAGCGGCGCGCCGTAGCGAAAGAATATTTCTCCGGTCCCACCGACCTCGCTATAATGACGTTACACTGTTCTCCAATAAAAGAAGAATAATCTGAACAGCACATTAAACAAGAATGATTAAAATTGGTTAATGAGTTAGGAAGCTACACCCAATGTGTATCACTATTCACTCTGCAACACTGATGACATACATGTACATATCCATTTTCCAATTATACTCAAAGGTGCCACAATGCGATGAAATTTCCTTAAATGGTGAGAAAATTGCAACTTGCTTTTCAACCCGAGGATCATAGGTTCGAATCCAACCCAAGGCATCAATTTCCTTCAGCAAGAAATTTATCCGCATTATGCTGCACTCAACCCAGGTGAGGTAAATGGGTACCGGTAGGAAAAAATTCCTTGAATGCAGTGAGAGCCGAATGGTAGCCATGCTATAGCCGGGTAATAATGCACAAAGCGCATAGAAACACTTCGTATTAAGCGCTATATAAATGTTGTGTATAATTATTATTATTACTTATTTCAACAAGCACCTCACAAAAATGTCTGAAATCAGGAAATTTCATAAAGAGTGTCATCTCTGCATATTGTACATGGAATTTCACATTTTCTCATGGGCTAAATTTTCTATACCCTTGAGTGATGTACATGTACATGTATGTAAAGGAAAACGGCTTTCAACATAATGTATGTCCATAGGCATATTGATAGTTTCTTTTGATCCTCATCTTACTTTGAAGGAATAATTATTCCTCGAAATGCTTGAGCACTGGTGGCGACGAGCTAAAGCCAGGGTAATAACGCAAATCGCCTTGAGCACTCCGCAGTAGAGTGGAGACGTGCACTATATAGATAAATTGCACGTATTATTACAGGGTATTATTATTATCATGTCACACAAAGAAAAAAAATCCAGCATAAAAGACCATTAGTGTTACACAGCATGTCACATTGTTTTAATATTGAAGCAAAACACAGGCTGATTGATTCATTAAACATGACATATTTGTGATTTCTAAGATTATTTACACAAAAGAAATTATAACATAGATACACTTGCGCTTCTTTGCTTTACACATATAGGCTAAGTTTTCATAGTTTTACACGGATATATGCAAATAAGATTATTTTGTCCCTATTTATCTCCTTCAAAAAATGCTCATGTAGAGATTTACAATACATGTACTTTGCATACCCACAAGTTCTTCTTGACATCGATTTGCACCACATTTGAATAAATTTACAACTCTTCAATAAGTGAGCACATTTAATGTGACCAAGTAGGTCACATATTTTCATATTCAATATAATATCTTCCATATAACATTTGAGTTAAGCCATAAAACGGAGGTGCCAACTGTTACGGATTTCGCACGAGGTGTATTTTCATATGGGGGCTTTTGTCACAAGAGACTGGCAGAGAGCATGTTTATTGTTTTCATGTTTTCTCTCACTTTTGTTCAGCTGGTTATTCACATTTTAATTTTGCCTTTGCATATTCTGGGGCCTGTAACATAAAAGAGATACAATAAATTTTGCAATTAATCGTATCTCTACGGTACATGTTTTTCCATAGACTTACAATAAATATTTATCGTAAGTTTCATTGCATCTTTTATGTTACAGGCCCCTGGAATGGCTGGCATCTCTGTATTACAGTGATGATGACAATGTCTTTTGTTATACCATAGGGATGGTTCTGAACAATTGTATTTCATGTGAGGCCTCCAGAAGTGCCGACAGAAGCTGGGACACCAATGGTTAGTAACTGATGTGATTGCTGGTGCCCAGTATGCCTTACATTTTTTAGGACCTGTTCCTGTCAAAAAGTCTTTTGACGTAATGCGCCAGTTTTCAAATGTTAATTTTCCCTTGTTTACCATTAGGAGTCATTCATCGTATATACAGTCAACATTGCCTAAGTCAACCTTGCATACATGTAAGTCGAATAAACAACAAAATCAAAGATCTTTTCAAGTCCCTTCCATTGTTTTCACCTCTCGTAAGTTTAATTTTTCCAAGTCAAACCTATTTGTCCAGTCCCGACAGATTCGAATAACACAAGGTTGACTGTATTAATCAGCAACAGGATGTGTGGCTTTTTAAAAAAGATCTATATTCTCCATTTTGTTATTTCTTTTTTTTTTCTGCTCTGTATAAAGCGCATAGGGACATGCCATGGCTATGTTTCATGCGCTATATAAGAACTGATTATTATTATTATTATTGTTTTTTTTTTGTCCAAGAGGCATATTTTAATGAGATAGTGGTTACTTTAAAGCAAACTTAATTCCTTTAAAATCTCCCTGATTAAACTGAAGTTTTGTTTTGTAGATTCATTATTCCAACAAACGTAATGCAATCCAAAGAGTGATGGAAACTCATTTAATCCTCCCCAAAATTGTAAAATTGCATAACAAATCTATTGCATTATTTATTCATTTTTAAAATTCTTCTTTGTTGGTTTGAAATGTATTAGAGTAAAAAAAAAATAACTGTGCCCATCCAGTTTAACCCTAAAAGGCC
>BQKZ01000330.1:71210-107020 GCA_036244855.1 Temnopleurus reevesii
CCCCGGCTGTGAGATGGGTCCAAATAACCCGGCTCTATTAGGGTTAATTATATATTCTTCTAATTTTTCCCTTTAGAGAGCATATCTATTGCAAATGGAAATATTCATTTTAATTCGGCCTAGCCAGTGGCGACCCCTATAAAGACATCTACTCTAAGAACAATCTCTATATTTTATCTGTCAAGCAATAAATCGACGAAACTAACAGAGTATCTGCATTACATTCATCTATCTCGCAAGAAAAAAAGGCAAAATAGATTTATAGATTTGCAGAAATATTTACACCTCAGAACATTCATGATTAAATTACCAAGTTATCAGTTTACTGCAGAGATTTGACAAGCTAGAATGTAGTATGTTAGCACAGAGCATGGAACAAAGGACCAAACTAGGAGGGATAGCTCACATACTCTCATGACTGTAGCACAAGCACTCACATTTAGGCGCTATACAAAGGCATAGACAGGGAGGTCCCTGTTTACTAATATCGATCATTACCTCGAAATATACTTCAGAATTTCATCTTGTTCAATTCAATCCTATTAATGTGTTTCCACTTGAACTGCAAAGCCTATGACAAGGAAGCTGATTCTCACTAGTCTACACTCTCTAATGGTTTTTATTGTGCTATTAAAAAAGCAAAGCGTTTTGGCTTGAATGACAGTATCTTAGTCTGATGAAAGAAAACACCCACTCTAAACCGAGTGATATTTCTTTTTCAGAAACATTATTTGAGTGGGATCTGTCCGAAGAATGGAATGAAAAAAAGTACTGAATTAGGCCCCTTCGACATACTCTATTGCAATGGTGACACAGAGCTAACCACAACGGTAATTTGTGATTTGACAAAGCCAATATCTGGTTGCGAGCACTTGAGTTGTTTAGAAGCATCTACATCAAAGCGAATTACATATCTACGCCTAATACGATTTTTATTATCTGGACAACTGTGCACTATAATATATAATTATCAATATATCGCTGAAATAGCTACACAATAACAGCAAGATATTAGGTTGATTACGACAGCATTGTGTATCGACCTTGAAAAATATATTATATCATAATTTATTCAGTTTTTTTCACAAATGTTTGCAATCGACCAAATGACACACTCATGACAGGTAGCTGTATATTTATCAATATGTTGGTTTTCCACACTATATTTTCAAAGCAGCTCACTACATGTACACTAAATTTACAGAAGACATGGCATCTTTTTACATGTAAGTTAGTTAATTCCTAGTTTTCCTCATTTTTACAATTCAATTTATCATACAACAAATTGCAAATTCCCAAATGATATCATATTTTTAAGTGATGTTTGTACAAAATATCATATAACTTGTTTGTGTTAATAGCCCCTGAAAATGATATAGTTCTAAAACCCACAATATGTCATATTTTTTTTGCATTCAAATGAAACTGAGATACAAAGAAATATGTAATTTAATTCACAGAACATACATATCTTCACTAATTTCAATAAACTTTTTGATGATACAACAAACTTCAGATTGCTAAGTTATATTAATTACTGCAATATCTTGCATGAAAGCTTTAAAATACACATTGTGACAGCTACTCACAATCGCACATATTCATTCGTTTCTTATTCACTTTGGAATAACAATTTTGACAATATTAGGGTATAATCAAACTTTTTCATATACATGTCATTTTTTTGTGCATGAAAAAATAATATTTTTCTGATCTTTTTACAGTAATTATATAAAAACATATCATTTACGAAGTGATTTTAGAGGTATCACATGCAGGGTTTAACGTCATATCAATTCTAATTACTTTGAAAGTACTGACTAATATCTGAAATCAAATATGAATCTATCCAGCTCTTGCCTTGTGAAACATCAACGCGAACATTAAGGATGAGGAAAGTGGATAACCAAACAGCTCCCAAGTCAAAACTTCATGATGGCTCGAGCAGACATAAGAAATATGCTTCTATTTTTTAGGCTCCTGAAACAGAGGTTCCTGATCAGTTACTGGACTATTTATTGAACAAAATGAGCATAAGCAAAAGGTCTTGATTAGCAATTTTTAGTAGTGATTAATCGCAAACCTTTAATTTCCGGGACCCTGGAATAACTTTAATCATACCCGCCTGTATGCTGAAATATGCATTAGTTTTCATGGTGATCTGATTTTTTTTTTTACTGATTTCGCTGGTCCAATCTCACAAAAATGTCCACTCTTGATGATGTACATTTTGTACAAGCTGAAATGTTTGCGTTGGTTTTAATTTCGCATTTTTGGCCTCGCGAAATTTCCACCCTATATGATGCACATTAATTTGTGCACAAACACTGTAAAAAATGTTAAAACAACAACACGCAAATGTGTCAAACTGGTCTGAAATCGCGAAAATATCTGTGCGCTAAAATATTGGCTTAAACAGTACATTCGTATGGATACACACACTCTCAAATATGTGTGAAGCTCAAATTTTGAACTTGCCCAAACCAGAGATATTAGCTCACATGGTGATAGGAAAGAAATATCTTTTGTCTACTAAAGCCATTCTGAGGAGCTGACAGAGGATTATTTTGTTCTCTTTCTTCATTCATCAAGTTCATACTACCAATACTGAGTTTCAAGCTACAGTTTCTGACCACGAACCAGTTTGGCATGAATCGCATGACAATCCGCGAAACAAATTCCAGAGATAATGTCTGAAATAAATCAAGCATACAAGAAATATGAGGGGTTTAGGAAACTCTGTGAAATGAAAAAGGGTGTTAAGACTACTAGTAAATCCAAACGACAAATGTCCACTATATAAGAGTCATAAATAATTGCATGCAAATGCTATGTACTCAACTATACAATTATGTATTACTTTAGCAAGGCAACTTATACCAAGAAGGCAGATAATATAACAGCAAATCCAGAGATGCCAACTGTTCCAGAATACGCATGAGAGAAACAAAATGTGAATCACCTATTAAATAGTAGCCTTTAGAAAGGCTTACCTGCAGCTGCAATCGTCATTAGAATGCTTTATATTTACGAGAGCTGCAGGAAGCGAGTCTGTGAGCCTCAGACTAGCCATGCAGAGAATCGCGGACTCCGCGTGAACGCCTTTACTCACAGAAGAGAAATGACGTCATCTCAAGAGCGTTCCTGATTGGTCAATTCCCCCAAATAGGCATGAATACAAATACAAATTGTACGCAAAATTTAGATGGCCGAAATGAAAACAAAACAAATGTTGCGATCGTGTGGATAGAGGCCTCGCCGCTCGTAGTCTGCATGGCAGTAGTTTTCATGTCAAGCCATTTACAGGGCTATGCAGCACAGGGTATTGCAGACAGCAAGAGGCCTTGGCTAGAGGCTAATTAAATAGCTGAACCAAATATTTTCTCAGGCGAGAAACTACATGGGTATTGTTATCACGTATTATCTCATGATAAATTATTTGGTTCAGCTGTTTGGCGATTCACATTCTAATTTCCCCATCCGCATGCATAGTCCGGAATGGTTGGCATCCCCGCAAATCTAATGGTTTTCATCATTATCTCATCACAAGAACATCACAAAATGAACTGGGTGGAAGTCAAATGAAAACACACTGGTATTACTCTCTCTTTTCTTGTGACAAAACATTTGTTTTTTGTCTTTGGTTAAGGACAATATTTCCATCCATAGCAAAACGATCACTGTGAGTAGAAGGGACAAAGGAATTGAACAAAGTAAACAACTTAATCAAACCTCCATAATTTATACCTTCATGAATATGAAAGGAATTGGCTTCCCTATTCATTCATGGAACAGGTGTGATGCATGTTCAATGCCCAAAAGTTCACAGATGAATAAGAGGGAAGGAAATTTCTTTTGCCCCTTCCACTCATGGTGATTCGCATTTTACACTTTGGATACAGGAGATATTCGTTTCTTGAAACCTAATTTGGAAAATATTGCAGAATTAGAATCTTATAATATTCAGTGATATAAACTTGCTGAAAATTATAATTGAACATGTGCCTCAATTAGATTGCTTGAGTTTCCAAAGGGATTTAATTTCTGATTACAAAACAGACTTAAATAATTGATTAAGGATTACAGAAATCCATAAGTGCTATATGTGACCTGCTTGAAAAATGATTGAGTTTATTACGAATACAAGCGTTCATCATAAACACTAAGGTCTACAGGAGTGAACACACAAATTAAAAAATTGGCAATGGCAAAATATGTAATTCATTTACTTCAGAGACAAATGTAGGTGTCAATACACATTTAATTGTTGTCAACTTGTTATCTTCAAGTATGGACAACACAGTAAGATGTTATTATATTAGTACAGCGATCAATGTATATGTCCATACCAATTTTTACTCTTGGACATATCCAATCATTGAAAACATATATTTGCGTGTATAAGGAAAATATAAGGCTAGGCTTGTTGTGTATTCGGAAGCAGATTAATGTGGCATAACAAAGACGATTCAAAACAAAACAAATAACGCAAGGTGTGTATTCGGCTATAAATATCTCAATGATGTAATACATTACAGTGGTTTTAATATCATAATATATCCACCCACATGCACTAAATATCATTACATTGTTAGGATCAAATGCACCGTACAGTTACCATTATACCATATAATGCATGATCATAAGTGTACCACTATCTTGAAGTTGTACTGGTTTGGGGCTGCGCACCACCCCAAAACACTAAATACACCTACATACATACATGGGAACAGACCCATGTTACTTCATAGGAGGGATGTGGGATATAGGTTACTACGTTCACACAGACATGACGATACACTAGTTCTAAACCTTTACTATACACCACAGACTAATGCACCTGTGTTCTACATACACATAAAGAGGAGTCGGCGAACCGTTCCCTCTCCTTAATTTAAACTTCTGTGCTATTATACAGCATGTTCATAGACAATCAGTCGGTCAATATTACTTCATATATACATAAATTAACCATGCGATACCTTGATTCAACACAAAGCCGTATAATCACATAACTATGCTTAGCGTTCATAAATTCAAAATTCAAATTACCGTAAAACGGGGTGAACAGCAGTAGCGGGGTACACAGGGACAAAACTTACAAAACCTGCTTAATTCTCCTTATATCAATCTGCATTCTCCTTTCGTTTATTTTTCCCTCAGATTGACAGAGTCATCCCGAGACAGAACCATAGAGTAATCATCTTCACACAATAGGATGCTATAAGGATCTGAATTATGTCCCTACTCACCCAAATGTCCCTGTCGGCCCCGTTTTACGGTAACCACAGAGCTATCAAATAGTATATCTTCTTTAATTTATTTTTTCAATATATTGTTGTAGCTCCTTGTATCAGCACGACAGCACAGCTACAGGTTTGCCCACATGAATATCACTATCTCGTGCAGTACACCACCCAAATGCTATTTTCGTCCAATTTTGATTGGCTGTTCAATAGTTTTGTAGAATGAAAAGAGACTTTGCCAGAGAATGCGGAACAATACATTGATATGATGTACACCAGACATAAAATTCAGTGGATGATAACACAGCTTTCGTACAATTCGAATCATAAAGCGATATAGAGTAATGCCAGAATGAAATGCTACATCCACCCAATATGTCATTTATACTTTCTTACATAGACGTTGGTGGGACACATCTGGTAAGTCGACTACCTTTGAATGCAAAACACAATCTTGTTAACACCATACAGAACATCAAAAGAAAGTTTGCACCTCCACAGAACTCAGAGCTGTTTGATTTTGTTTAATACCAATCACAGAATAATTGATAGAAGCTCTTAGAAGTCGACATGTACCCACACAAACGGATGCATTGTGAAGATTTTAGTAAGACAGCGTCAGAAGCTCTCAACTTTCTATCAAGATAGCTAATGCACCAAATGAAACGGTGAAATGGTATGAAGCTACACATATGAAATCATATCAGTCCACTCCAACATCGAGTGCAGCTTATAATAGTTTATTATCATAACATGAAAATAACATAGTCCAAATAGTGTTGCAAATTGGCGAGCATCACATCCCAATCCATATTTAGTAACATGATGCATACAAAGCAAATATCAAGCAAACTCCTCCCCACGTTCATATTCTCCATCTGAAAATACTCAATATCCTAAATACCTCTTGGAGCGTTGCCTGCATATGCTTAACAAAAATTCCTGAATAGCAATATTGCAACACAAATGATACCTAAAAATTAACCCTCGATAGTTTCTCCTCTTAAGATCCTCATTACATATCACAGCACTAACAATCCATCATCGAAAGTCTTAACCTATCGACTGCCACAGTCTTTTATTCCTATACCGGTAGTCTAAATACAGCACATAGCTGATTCAGAATGTCTTCTTACATGTATATGACAGCAGCACTTGTATTTCGAGCACCTTATAATGCGACCATAATTTGGGCCCCAATTTCATTACCCAAGAGAAGATATTACAAGGCAGTGCTATATTTAGTAAACTGCCGTGCATATCCCCATCAGAGTTAGAACCCCCACTTAATTATTTTTTGTTGGGAGGGAGGCATAATGGGGCTTCAAGCAGATTTAATGGCCCCAAATACTGCCCAACTAGAAAAGGTAGATTTCCCGTAGGAATAATGGAATTCATCAAACTTAGCGTAAATTCAGACATGTGAAGAAAAATAAAAAATCATAATGATTTCGATACTTCATTCAAAATATGTTTTTAGGGAATTAAACCGTGAGAGTTCATATAAATATCACTTCATCAACCATGCCATAATTTTATAATAATCCTCGATATGAATAAACAATTTTGTATTCTGTGCAAATAAATAATATTATAGTCTTTGTGATGCACAAATACAGACTGCTGCATTATACTTGCTGTATTCAGATGACTTGTGCTGCCTTTTCTTCTTCATTCATGCGCCGATACACAACAAGCTTTTCTTTGCGTAGCCAAAATAGCTTAGACAACCGACTAGGCAATCGACTTGACAGCCAAGCTGATGACTAAGTGATCGACTCTCCCACTGACTAGGCAACCAACCTTGTGACTAGTCGACGATGCCTTCGTCATGCAGGATAAGAAGAGGAGAGGAGGGTTGGAGGTGGACATTAAATAGCGTATACAAGATAAACTGAGGTGGGTGAAGGGTTGCTATGGCGATCGTCATCAACGGCATTCCCAGACCTTGATGGTTAGATCCACGCTGCCCGTTATCACGTACGGGGCGGACCGATGGAAATCTGAAAGAGAAATATTTACTTGTTATTAGGATGTTTCTATAAAACAGGGAGGAGGAGGTAAGTCTGCTTGTAACTACTTTGATGTGTAAGATACAAAATTTATCCTTATCTTTTTTATGGTTTGGCTTGGTGAAAATTTATATGCAGTAAATTATTTAATTTAGGATATAATATCAGTTTTATAATCAGCATATTATTTCATTCCAATACTTATCCTTCCTAAGCCAAGGGGGTGTTTTCCCTGATTAATCTTCATCATTCAGTGAGCAGAAAGAAAAAAAGAGGTAAAATAAACAAGTCCACATTTACATCCTCACAATCACTCTACTCTAGCACAGAAAATGAATATTCTTTCATGTCCAGTTGACTAGTTCAATTTTTATCTCACACTTATCACTTGCTCAAGGAAATAACAATAACTGGGCTAGTAATGAGGATTCTGTTATTGCCGGGCCTGTTGGTGAATAGGTTGGTAGAACTGAAGTGACTACCCTGGGTGAACAAGACTTGTTTATCATCATTCTTACTTATATCATTCTTTATATATTTTGCTAAACATATTTAATATTTCGATAAGAATTCATAACATACGTTTAATAAATTTATAATCATTTCCAATACTTAACAATTCCACAAAAGAACATTTAAATAGTCATTTGGATAACTCATACTGCTCACATGTATTTCTAATGTATTCTATATTAATCTCTGTATTTACGTGTCTTCACCAGCACTTGCTTTGAGAGGGTTGGGATGGAAAACCTGCGGGTTTTGGAGATTAAATTCTCCTTTTTCATGCCCTGGCAGCCCTCTGAAACCAACTGCTGGTCTTATTTAATTATTCATTTACCCAGTTCTTTTATCTTTGTATCTTTTACCTATACTGTCATTGTTTTGTTTTGAATTTGCCGAATAGATAATAATAATAATAATTATCATTATTCTATGCATGCTTTAATAAGGAACCTTGAGACACATATGAAGCTTACCTAGCGATGTCGTGAAGTGTTGATGGGCATCCAGCTTCTTCATACAGCGTTTGTTCTTGTAGTCCCATATACGTATTGTCTTGTCATCGGCCACGCTAATGATGTACTTCCCGCCTGGGTGGAACAGCGCTCCTCGTACCCAGTTATCATGTCCAGTCTGAGAGGGATAATATAGATACATATCATTTTCATCATCATCATAATCATCATCATCATCATCATCATCACCACCATCATCATCATTGCCATCATCATCACCACAATCACTCCCGCCAAAGGCCAAAGGCGTTCACTTTTCTTGGGTGGGGACCAGGGGCCCACCTTAGGGCCCCTGGTGGGGTCCGGGGGCAAAAATGTTGTAAATTAATTCCCGTCCTGAATGGGTAAACTAAGTACAAGTTTGTTCAATTTAACTCACTAGGGTCATTATGCATCCTCCTGTACCCGACATCCCAGATCTTAATGGTTTCATTATGAGTGCCTGACACCAAGAAGGGGGTAAATTAATCCTTGTATCAGAAGAAAACCATTGGCCAGTATTCCAATAGCGGGGTTTAGCTTAACCCTAAAAAGCCCAAGGGGGGGGGCAGAATGTGCCCCCCCTACCACATAATCGTAAACCACTCCTACATTTTTGGTCCGATTACGCTCAAATTTGGGGACTTTTCCCGAAATTTTGTTGCAGACATTATGATACCATTTTTATCATTGTCCCGTATTTCATGTTGCCATGGCAACCACAAAACAAACGGCATGTTTGTCCGTTTTTCGAATAATTTCAGTTTTTCAGCTTCAAATCTGCCCCAAAAGGCGTGGAAATGGTCACAATTTATGATTTTTAGTTTGCTTTTGCTCTCTCCTGTGCATCTTGAACAGAAAACACCCTTTCCGACAATTTCTTTTGTTTTTCTTTGTTTTTTAGTCACTTTTTTCATAAATATTTAATAAAATATTTAAAAATACTTTTTCCAACTTAATGCAAATAAAAGTACCCCAGACGCTTCCAGAAAGCCCTGAAAATCATATTGGTGAAGATTGGAGCTTAAAAAGTGAAAAATTAAAGGAATAACATGAACTTTTTAAAAGCTGTCTGGCGCCCTCTATCAGCAATATTGTGATAAATATGACATGATGCAATTATTGTCATATTTTGACCTCTAAATGCATCTAATGTGTTTAATAAAGTCATGGAATGTGTTCCTAAGATATTAAAGAGGGATAATACCACATTTCAGTCATTTTCCAATCCACAATATTGATTTTAATAGACCATATATCAAAAGTGACAAAATTCACCCTTTTTTAATGTATTTTATTGAATTGCGCCCTCAAACGGTGACCTTGAGAAATTCCGACGGTCAGAAATTGTAGATTACGACTTGCTCTACATCTGTGACAAATTTCAGCCCGATCCGTCAAATATTTTGGAAGTTCTCGAGGGGGGGCACAATGTGCCCCCCCTTGGGCCACAGAGACATCAAAATAGCTTGGGCTTTGTAGGGTTAACCCAGGATGCAGCCATTGTTAATTAGACCCAGGCTATTAAAAAGTTAAACCAATGGTCTAAATGACAATGACTTAGACCGGGGTCAACCCTAACGGGGGGCTTTTAAGACCCCCTAGATGTTTCGCGCGAAGTCCACAATACAAATTTTTTTCACCGCAAATTTTAAGGAGAATTTTCTTTCACACATCGCGCAACTTTTGAGACTAAAATTAGCGCGCCCGCATTTACGGCCATCGCGTTATGTGCATTTGAAAAAAGTTCATCAACCCCAAAATTGCCTGAAAACATGATTTTGTGTACAAAGTCAATGCAAATTGAGTTTTCTGTTGTAAACCATAAAAGTAACAATATTTTCACTTTTCTTGGCAGGAATCTATTTATTTTAGCATAGATATGTTTTAAATACTTCCTGCAATATTTTCAGCACAAAAAAAACAATAAAAAACAAAAAGGTCGAAAAACAAAGAAATGCATAAGAAATTTAAAAAAAATACATAAGAAAACTAAAAATTTTCCGTAATTCTTTTTCACCCAAATATTTCCAATTACAAGAGAAACATGCATCCCAAACATTAGAACTGTAGAATGATTATTTTCAGATTTAAAGACAAAAATAGGAAATCACCATGCATTTACGCATAAATTAAAATAATTAAAGAATTTGGGAGGTTTTTCTGAAAAACAAACTTTACAGTCTTCAAGTTTACATTCCATTCTATCAGCGTGCACATTTTTGCGGCAATCACGTGACTTACGGCTGAGATCTTAGGGGAAGGGCCTAAAAGGCCCCCTCCCCCAGTTTGCCTAGCTTCCAAAATAGCCCAGTCTTTTCAGGGTTAAGTTAGACCTCTCAATCAGAATATGGGCCATTGACTTTATAATGTGTTACTCACTAGGGTCATTATGCATCCTCCTGCACTCACATCCCAGATCTTAATGGTTTTATCACGAGAGCCCGAGATCAAGAACGGTGTAGAACGTGCTCCTTTCTTCTGCAAGGGACAAAAGCATTGAAACCATTTACTGAAATTGTGAGATATTGTATAAAAATAGGGGCCTGTTGCATTAAACTTTTTGTCATAGAAGACTCTGGCAAAAAATTAAAAATCTAGCAAAGACCAATTTTGCCCTAGACTTTTACACAGGGCAAAACTCTGTCATGCAGGGTCTTCCATGGCAACAGATTTTGTGCGACAGGCCCTAGCTGTTCCTACCTTTCAGACTTGTAAAGATGTAATAATAACAATCTGTGAGCTAGGGGTGGTTGACAAGAGGTTTGTCATCACACAAAACTAAAATGCAGGTTGGGATTATACTACAAATAACACAAGGTCAGTACCATTAATCTTGAAATATCTGACAATTGACTTTGTATGAGAGCAATATAATGGTTAGTATTCATCCAACAAGTAAATTTGACGCATAACATTAACTGAAAATTGCTTATTGATTTGCCTCCATCATCATCTACAGCAAGACGAGTCTGATATCTTTAAAAGAAAATGCATATTAAAAGGGCATCTGAGGCAAAAAAATAATAATTTGCTACTTAACAACAAATGACATTAAAAAGGTAACTGATGTTTAGTTTTCAAACATACTGAATTTTATCAATAAATCACAAGACTTCAATAAAGACTATCTCACACAGTTAGGCAATCTTAAGGAGACTTGCACACACCAATTGCACATGCATTAAAAAAGCCATGCACAGAGCCGAACTCTAAGTCACGCTCTGTGCGTCATTGTGAACAAGCTGATTGCTTGCTTCAAACTCCCTTACTAGTAAAGGCCTGGGCACACCAAACACGGCACGGCATCACGGCACGGTTTTTACGCGATGTCTCCTCTGTGATTGGCCGATTGTTGAACATCCGTTGCACGGAGGAGCACGCTGGCCAATAACAACCAAGATGCCGCGCAAAAACCGTGCCGTGATGCCGTGACGTGTTTGGTGTGCTCGGGCCTTAATCCATATCATCAGGGATGTGAGAGCAGGTGAAAGCAGTTTGAAAAAAAATCTGATTACTGCTCAAAACAATACTCTTTATATTGAATTTGTATTGAAAACATATGATAAAGAAACATTTGACACAGCCAAAAAATCTGAATTTAGATTAACATCTGAACTCTCACACCTCTGTGTAGGATACAGTTACTTGGGTTAATTTCATGCACTGAAGTAACATACAATGTATGACCTCAGGCACCCTTGAAGGAAGGCTTGATCTAGACTGTGAGTGAAAGGGACAGAAGGATTTTGGACAAAATAAATAACTTCATTCAAGCATTCACTACAGACAAAACAGGCATTGCAAAATGAATATGTTGTTGTTGTTGAGGTTTAGGGGCGTTTATCAATCCTACTGGATTATCTACGCCATTATCTACGAATAACAGGAGTTGCTTCCTTTTGTATTCATAAATCTATTGTGAGGGGTTGAATGAAGCTGTTTGTTTTGTCCAAAATCCTTTCCCTCTTCTGCTCACAGTGCTATTCAGGATAAGAACCATGCACACAATGCATTTTTATAGGTACACGTATGTACTTTATACACTGTATATACAAACAATTACAACTGAGTTTCAACTGATATTTTAACATAATAAAAGTCAGGCAAGTTGCTTCTCATCCGATCAAATTGACAATCTCACTAAGGGGGTGTTGTTCAAAATCAACTGCAAATTAACTACAACTTTGCATATTGAAACGCGCATTTTCTTTCGTGCACGGTATGCACATTTAACAAGATGTGCATGAAAATATGATTTTGATTGGCATGTTCCAATCAACTGCAACTTTCGATCAATTGCAACTTTTGATCAACACCCCCTTAAATTGTCAGCGTAGTGAAAACATTCCCCAGTCAATCAGTGAAATACAAAAAAAAGGTTTGAATTGATGGCAGGAACTACCATCATCTCCTCTATCACAACACTGAATGCGAGTATATTCAAGATGCCCAAAATACTGCAAAAGCAACATGACAATCTTTTTTTTCTTCAGTTTATGAGATACAAGCTATATTTGTATGGGGAACACTAGAATGGAATATCCTGATTTACAACTGAGACATATCTATTAAGCTTGCATGCTAAATCTAGACATTAATGTCTGGTTAAACATGTCAAAACCAAATACTTGGGGATGGATGGGATCATTTTTGGGATCATTCTAAATGATGATTCCAAACAATACACATCTATAGACAAGCACCTTTTGGAATAGGGTTGACTATATATTTTTTTTTCATGCATGTTCAATTCTCTACAAGACACAGGGAGACAATGCTTGCTTGCATACATAGCCATTATCTACCTCTATCCCATCGTAGTTGTTCAGCTATTAACGCCAGGAAAAAAAAAACAGAAAATGAAAAAGAGGAAAACAAAGAAAAGAAAATTAGTTTTCATTAGAAAAGAAGAATGCACATGTGACAGTAGAAGACATGATTGGTTTCTTACCTGTTAGCACTATAAAGCTCGTACCAATCAGACTGCAATTATTCTGAGCTTTACAGTGATAACAGGTAGTCCAGTTGAGGTCTCTGGTCTAATAGCACGTTCCTCTGCACATATTTTTGCCCTGAACACACAGCAATTGACCCCAGATTATCACAGAGGCGTAGTTTGGCCCTGATATAACAAGGTTTCGATATAAAGAGATAATTTCTCTGGTCACAAGGACCTCGTTATAACGATGTTCGACTGTAATAGTTATTGTACTTATTAACGTAGTTCAGTCTTTCTTAAAGTCCTTCTTAACTTTAAGAATGATTTGGTGAAGCACCACTCTGGACTAGATAGCAGGTAGCTGAAGGATTGTGACTTGTATTGTACATCAAGATATTTTAACAAGTGAAGGTAGGTCAAGTTTTTCCAATTTTAGAAACACAAAGACAGAAAATAGACAGAATTCATTGCATCGTTAATAGCTCAAGACTCTGGGTTGAAAGAAGAATTTCATAAGCACAGCTGCAGTTCACAACTCAACATATGGTATTGTGTTATGAATAGATTTTCCAACCATTATTGTTCTCTGAATTGCTACAACAATAATGGATGTACAATTGCAAAGAATTATTGGAAATTAATTTTTTGGCCTATTTTAATTACCCAGGAGAATAACAAGTAACTTCATCAAGTGCATTGTAAGTACATGTATGAGCAAAAATGTGAATGGAAGAAAGAGAGAGGATTGGTTTAAAGGCGAGAAGCAATAAAAGTTGAATTCTTAGGCCAAAGAAGATGAGAAAGAATATTGGCTCAACCCTAAAGCCCCACTCACATAGAGTCCCAGTTGAATCCTGGACAAAAGCCGTGTTGAATCTGGGCTTCTGTATGACTAAGGCTATAACATCAGCACCTGAAAGATGTGTACTTGGTTCATGCCTGTACATATCACTATAAATTACTTGATTGCAACACTGAGTTGTTGTGTTTTTCTCATGATCAATGTGAAGGGTTTCAAACCTCTTTGATCTAACTCCAATATTACAGCAAAACACACCTCTACTCCTCTGAGGGTGGGATATGCTGTTTCAGGGGCTCAAGCTACACATTCTACAACATGATCATGCTCTCTTACCTCTACACCTTTGATCTCATTGAGAGTGGGATATGCTGATTCAGGGGCCCAGGCTACACATTCTACTACATGATCATGCTCTCTCAGCTCGAGTTTGCATTCCTTCGTCGCTACCACCCACACACGTAGAGTCTGCAAGAAAGAAAAGTACAGAAGCATTTATATAGTAATTCAATCACTGGAAAAAATATATCTTTTATTGTGCTGTCAATCTAGAGAGTAAAGACAAATTAATCGATTAATTTTTTAACTGAAAAAGAGGGGAAAAATTGTAATGCAAATATTCAGAATCTTCGAAGCCCACTCTGCTTAGAACTGCACTACATACTTAACAATATAATTTTTTAACAACACATGTAAAATATATACTGCCCCAAACCAAATAATATCAATTTATGAGCATAGTACCCAACTAGTCATTGAGAGTGCAGGCCAGATAGTGCTTTTCATCCAATCAGAATCAAGGATTTCATTGGATAAGTCAGCACTGACTTATTTGTCACTGTGGCAAACACTCCTCTGGACTTGGTACCCATTCTCTGTGCCTGTTAAATGTATTCATACAGCATCTATTACAGTAAATCATTTTCATCTTGAAATTTAAAATGGCTGCTAAAATCAATGGTAAGATAGCTTGTGGCTGCCAATTATTTTTTGTCAGTGTCCAAAATCAAATCTACATGCAATTTTTTTTTTTACTTTTTGCTGGATCAAAGCAACTTTAGAGATGCCAACTGTTTCTGATAAGGTAAATGGTGTATTATGGATTCAAGGCTTTAATCACTAATGAATAGATGAGAGTATGGGTAACGATGTCATGCCTTCTTTCACTTTTGTTGTACTGATGGGTCAATCACATCTTAAAATTTTACCGTAAGCATATCCCAGAACAGTATAGGAATAACATATTGCACAGACTTGATTAGCAAATGGGCACTGTATCGGGGTATTTCGAGCATGTGCACAGCGCATGAGCCGGAGGCGAGTGTGGCATTGTGCATGCAAAGAAGACACAGAGATAAGCAGTACACAGAAGCTAGTCAACAATGAGAAAATACATTATTCCTTTTACAATATTGCTACTCAGCCCATTGCTGCTGCGTGACTCGGCAATTGAGCTGAGCTGAGCTGAGCTGTGTAAGGTGCTGTTGTTGTGATAAAAATGAAAAAAGCGGCAGAATGGTCTGAATATCAAAAGAACGTAAATTCACACTTTAGTTTACAGTAAGGAGTCAACATTTTTATTTTAATGGAATGTCTTGACTAAATACATGTACCTGTAAATATAAGGTGCAAGGTTTTGGTGACTCACTATGCGCATGCATCAAACAGGTTCAAAAGAAACTTTTGAGTGTAAAACTGTAAAGAGATGAATGGTTGTGCAGTGATGCATGTTTTGGGGAATGATCACCTACTACGATTTGACCAATCAGTTGACTGGAACTGTCCAAGCCGTCTTACAATTAGCATCTCTGCATCTTGGTCTTTGTTTGTCATGTCTTATTGACCACTTACCTGGTCGTTCGAAGCACTGGCCAGAAGAGAGCCATCTGGACTCGGTCTCACCATGCGCACCCATTCTCTGTGACCGGTAAATGTCTTCACACAGTATCTATTCAGGTTGCAGAAAAATGATAAATAACAAATTAACAATTATATCAAAGAAAGGTGCATATGGTCGCATATGTATAATTACCTAGACAGGTTCTAGTAACAAAAATTTGAATTTTAAATGCTTTGTGAATCCTTACTATAATTTTCAAGAGAGAATGTTACAAACAATTAAATGGTGAGATTAATATCATCAAGGAATAATTTTACTTTCCACATTTGATTAGCAGTTTTAGACATTGAGGAAACATTTTCAACACTTAAACTGTACAGTTCTATGTGAAAAAGTTGCTACACAAAAAATCTTTTGTATAGCAATCATGCTATTTTTATGCATAGCAAACTGCAATGCGATACCAGGAAAATTATTCCCTTATGATCATGAAATAGGTGTAGTTGCTATCAATATCTTTTGTTACTAATGCTAGCTACCTTATAGTTTTAGAGCCTCAGAACAAAGATATGGCCCACTCAGATCATATTTCCCTGCATTTTATAGTTAGAACAAGTAAGCAGAAAATTGACAGGAAGTGCATAAATCATTAGGGTAACAAATACCTAATAAGAATTCAAATCTTTATCACAAATATATTTAGAATGTTAATAAGGTTTCATGAATAGATGTCCTACACATGTACCTTCAGAAAACTAAGAAAAACCGAACTACATGAAAACTACAATTATTCAGATCCACTGTTGATTCAGGTCTAAATTTTACATTCAGGATCTTTCCAGATAAAATCTGTAGATGCAATACCTGCACTTTTTAGACACAGTCATTATAAAGTACCAACATTGAAAGTTTGTCTAAGCGAATTATCAGAATGAATGTTTCACAAGGATCTCTTTCACTTCCTCATTTCAGTAATTATTGCTACAGACGCAGCAATACGTCATGTGCATTTAGTAACCATTAAAGGGGAACACAGACTTTTGGCTAAAAAAATCAAACTGAAGCAATTTGAGTGAAATAAATTTAAAACACTATAAGTGTCAATATAAGGCGCACGCAGCGTAGTCTATCGTCAATATAGTCTGATGAAGGCTAGCAGAATACAGCAGCCGAAACATCACTATACCAACGTTCTACCTTTGCACATCGTGAGACAACTGATCAACACTCTTCACTTACTGGAAGTATATAACCCACAGTAATACAAAGATCCGAGTTTGTACCTTTGCCAGCATCTAAATTTGTCGCCGTAGATTTCTTCTTATTTCTTTTAAAAATAGAATTTCATATTTACTCAATTTCCAAGAAAATCGGACATTGCTCCTTGAAATTATTGTTGGGTAATAAAATTACACAGTGCAATACCTGCAAATATGCACTTCCTGTTCCAGGAATAACTAAGAATTTTTATTTCAAAGTTCACAATGTACTTATCAATATTGTTACAATAATGTAAGAGCTCAAAATAAATTGAGAATAATCCAATTTTACATCACCGACTCATTTAACTCAAGGTCCTCGAATATTAGCAATTGACAAAACTTTCAGAACTTCTATCTCTTTTAATTAGATTTTTACGCTGTGCAAAACATTTTTGCTTTTTCCTAATAAAGCCTGCTTGCCATAATTCGCTGGAAAAGCACTAAGTATTAGTTCCCTTTAATAGTATCCATACCTGACAGGAAGTAAAAGCACTATGCACTCAAACCAAATCAGAAGATCACATTTCATTTTACTTTTCTCACACTCTCTTTCTCTTCCATCTTGGTATTAAATATGTTTATGTACATTTTCTTGGACATGTGAGAAAATATATTATAGTTGTGATAAAATATAAAATTGATAAGAATGTGAGTTTTTAGGTAATGATAAAACAATTCTCTGTTCAAAATATAGTATACTTCCTCCGTGCTCTGACACTGTTTGACAATCCTATAAAGAGTTATTACATGTTTGGAATTTTACATTTTCTGTGTCATGATTAAAGGGAAATTTATAATAATATATTAGCTTCAAATTAAAAAACAACTTTTCGAGAATTGTTTACACCAATTGAAATTGGAATCCGGTGTCCATGTACAGTGTTGAATAAGAAATGCCCTAAAATAAAAATTCAGTCAAATATATCTTTTGGCAATTCTTCAATTAATTTTTTGTTTAAATATCACCTACATGTAATAAATGGAATTCAAAGAATTTGAACATGTTAACACCAATATTTGAGCCATAAAACTGCATGGAAAAGGACCAAAGCACCTCGCACTTATTCCAATTAAGAGGTTACCCAGAATTTTTGTTTTCATATTCATAATGTTTTACTGTGGATATAATCAAAGTAAAATGGAGATTTGAATCTTCAATCACAAAATCAAGATTGGAATAACAATAAATTACCTGTCATCAATTTGGAGCTAGGGAGAATGGGATCACTGGACTATATGCATTGTTCTGGCTTTACTAGTAATAACAGGTAGCAAACTTTTCTGAATTAGTTACATTTGTACTATACTTCTAAACCTCTGCATCATTTCTACTCACCCAGTGGCTACCTCCCACTGTTTGATGGTCTTATCCCTAGAGGATGTAACTAGATGGTCCACCAACCAGAGAAAACTGATCGAGGAGATATTACAGTTGTGTCCATCAAAGATCTTAATACGTTCAAGAACCCACAAGCCCTCATTAAACGAACCTCTGAACAGTTTCTACTCACCCAGTGGCTACCTCCCACTGTTTGATGGTCTTATCCCTAGAGGATGTTACTAGATGGTACAACAACAAGAGAAAACTGATCGAGGAGATATTACAGTTGTGTCCATCAAAGATCTTAATATGTTCAAATAAAGATTTGAACCCACAAGCCCTCATTAAACGAACCTCTGAACAGTTTCTACTCACCCAGTGGCTACCTCCCACTGTTTGATGGTCTTATCCCTAGAGGATGTAACTAGATGGTCCCCAGACGAGAGAAAACTGATCGAAGAGACGTTATGGTCATGGCCATGAAGCGTCCTCATACATTCAAACGTGGAGAAATCCCACAGCTTAATCGTCATATCTGCCGAGCAGGAAGCTGCAAAGACAAGAAACAAAGAGGTGTTGGTAATTGATATTCCTATGAAGCAATGTTTCTCGGTTTATATCACATTATTCTCATGTGTGAGATCAAGTGGAATTTCCAATGGCATAATTTAATTCAGGAAGACTGAAACCAATTTGAAATTACGTTCAGGAGCTTTTGCTTCAAGAGACTTTATTTGCTTCAATGCCCTGAAAATACACAAAATGTCACAAGATCATTGTCTTTCAACAGAGAAAAATTTTAAGAGGAAAAATATAAAAAAATAGCAGAAATTAATTGTTTGGGAATATCATTGTAATATGTTGAAAATCACCAATTTCCAATTAAATTGGCGGTTTGTTTTCTTTTTACAAACTCTTTTTTTTTTTAACATTGGAGAGTCCTTTCAATCATATCTTATTTAATTGGTTTATTGCAGAAATTAACTGATTTCCAGTGTTTCCCATTTCAGTTGGGGAAAAGTGATATTTCTTGGACTGGAACATTCCTGAATAAAATAAGAACATCATATACAGTTGCTAGGGCTCTCAAGGCTTCAGGTTGAGTTTTTAAACACATGGGGCCTGTAACATAAAAGTTGCAATTAAACTTGCAATGAATATTTATCGTAAGTCTATGGCAAAATGTGTACAAAGAGATGCAATTAATTGCAAGATTAATTGTATCTCTTTTATGTTTAATACAGGACCCACGCGTTACTTCTTACTTGTCACTCAGTTTTACTTTTTAATATACAAGTGAATATCAATGATCATATAGCAGACTCATAAGGAACACACATAGCAATTACATGAGTACCTGTGCCTGACATATCATTGTACCTCTGCTATGGTATGAAGCTAGGATACAAGAGGAAGAAGTCAGACAGGTTGATCTATGCACCACTATACCACCATCACACAATGCAGTCAATGTGTGATAGCCGGCTTATTTGGATGCAAAAATGTCCATAAAATAAAATAAACTTCTAATCAATGAATTCTAAATATTTTCAGCTACAATATCGTCCAGTCTTCACTTCAGTCGGTTGAGGGCAACCAAACAATTTTATTGTTCGTAACATGCCGGGGAAAGTACAACACATAGATTTTGGTATCCCCTTATTAATCATAATAAAGTCATTTGGATTTGGATGTTGGCAGGTACGATACCTTATCGCGGTATATGTAACAATACACTGTCAATAAGATCTTTCCTTCCAATGTTTATACTAGATATCTACTTTGAGTACACAGCACTTTCCTGGGAGAATTTCAAATTGAGCCGATTGCCAAGAAATCACAATTTTTAAAGTCCAGTTAATAGCTGAGCAATCATCTTATTTGCTAAAGAGGACAAAGAATTCCTTTGTATGGTGTGTGTGTGTTCACTAGTATTGGTCAAACTCTAGTTTAATTGACCTGAAGTATGAATGAATATCTCACAATCGAGCTGTTTAATTTGACAACCTTCTTGTTTTATCATCCTGTTCAATGTATGATCTTTTGGTGTCATTCAGGTTAACCTAAAGAAGTACAGTGTCTGCTTTTAGTGGGATTTTGGCATTATCGCCACATTCCAAAAAGCTGAACACTAATAGCATCACACGTGATTAGAAAGAGAAATATGCACTGAGTATTTAGAGCCTATTTTCATTGCAATGTGACTTTGCATTCTTAAATTAAAGCAGTTCGAATGTAGCAAATCACTACGTTCCCTGAATGGCTGGCGATTGAAAGAAAATATTTTTCTGCATTATTAGCAAGGGTTGTTTTCTTTCAAATTTTTGTTAACAACATGTGTTTTGGATGATATCTAATTATTTTTTAATAACATTTCATAGAGGGCGAAAAATGTTACATACTGTTGCCAATTTAAATGTTCATTTATGATTAACTTTTATCTCACAAAAGCATGTACCTCTACAAGTCAAAATGGTCACTATGATTACATTTTGCCTCATATTACTTACATTATCTCTCACAATTCTTAACATAAATAACCTGTTATCACTATTAGCCCAGGAAAATCATATCAAAGCATCATAGTTATGTTCTGAGATGAATTATAGGCAAAACAAGTCGCAAAGGATTCTGACTTGCACTTTATCTTGACATTTCAAAATTTTGATGGTTTATTTACAGCACCAAAATGCTACATCACAATTCATCGGAATGGGAACTGGCTCTAAACAAATTTCAGGCATAGATTGTTTTCAGTGATCACCAAAGTTACTAACAGCTCCCAGCTCCTGTATATGACCTTGCATTATGCATAGCTGCCAACATGAGAGAGTGAAAATTAGTAATAATCCTCCAATGAATTAGTAATCTTCACATATAATACATTGAAATGTATGATACTTATCTTGTCAAAATTATTAATCTCTTGTGAATTTTACACAAAACATTACAAATTTACGCCTAAAGTTAGTAATAACTACTAAAAATTAGTAACAGTTGGCAGCTATGCACTTTGGACGTCCTTGGTCTACAGCTCATTACGCCATATAACAAAATATGGTGATGGCTCAGTATTCTATTTTTACTAAAATATTAAAAAAAATGTATCAATTCTCTAACCAAGCATTTTTCCTGAATGATCAAAACATATATCTTGAACCGAGTCTGTGTGTCCTTTTAGCGTTCGTTCAAAATCTCCAGATTCATAGTCCCATACCTGCAATAAGGGGAGACACAGATGAGAAACAATAACACCAACATAGAAACGAAACAAGATCAAATTTATTTCACTTTGTGGATAATCATTGCATTGCTGGCCATTGTAAACTCCTAAAAGGAGGGTTTTGAAACTATAAGTTCACAGAAAAAAAAATTAAAAAAAATCATTTTAATATTGCATGTGACAAAAATCTTTCAATATCAAAAGAATGTCACTTCATTTGTTTCCAAAGGTTATTCCACAGCTGAGTAATATCCTTTAAAATTTTCAAAGGAATGAAAGGGAAAGCAACAAAATCTAAGGTTGATTTATTGTACATAGTTTTGTTGTTCAACTGCGGGTTTGAATGGATAAATTTGAAGAGTACTGCACGCTGGTGAATGGATAGTGAATGAATAACAAATTAATTATCTAACAATCTTTTATGAAACTAAAGCCCTTTCTTTTTGGTATAATACGTATATTCAAGATGCAATATACTCAAAATGTTCTTTAGTTTTTTTTCTGTTGAAATCGTCTTACAAGCCCCCCCCCCCCCAATAAACAGCACAGTGCTGTGACAACTTGTTGAAATTAAACTTTATAAATAAATTATGAAGTAAAGAACATGACCCAATTGTAGGAATATGATACATAACTCTCAGGACAGATTTGGCAAGGCTCGACTTTAGACGAAGCCCGCTGGCATATGGCTCCCCAAAACTGCAAGGGGCTCCTTAGAAATTTAGTTGGGGAGCCCGGCTTGCTCTCTAGATAGCTTCTTTGATTGTGGATTTTCACAAAATTACAAGGTGAAACAGGGCTCTCCAAGACGCACCCCCCCCCCAAAAAAAAAGTTAAGGAGCCCGACTGGCTCCGTAAAGGAAAAGCAATGATCAAGCCCTGCTTACATGTAGTGAACCCTCAGCACATCCTGAAGAGCTTACTTACTTTGATAGTGGCATCCTCTGATGATGAAACCATGACGTTGTATACCGGATGAAAGATGACCCTCGTGATGGGGCTACGATGGCCGCTCAGGCTGTACTTCTCTGGGGGTCTGGGGATCCATTCCGCGGGCGAGCGCTTGTCCCGCGTGGGGCCGCCGCCTGTTGTGAACTCTCGCTCTGCCTCGTTCAGCTTCATTTCTAAGTCCATAACTTTCTTTTGTAATCTGATCACAGACGTCCATTTCTTCTCCAGCAGACCATTGTATTTCCGTTCGACTTCCTCAGGCTGTGAGAGAAATAAATTATAATTACACAAAAATAGTCAGAATTATATTGATTACATGTATCTAGATTTAGAAGAATAACATTATAATAGTAAAATGATAATAACAATAAAACAATTCCAAAGAAGTAAATAAAACAAATTAATTGACTTTTCTCAAGAGGTACATTTGAAGCGCCTTGATGAATTGCCCATACAATGAAGATAATATTGAGGAGTCAGTGACACAAAGAAACTCTAATTTGGCAGTTTAGAGAAAAATGTGTTCAAAGATTTAGCCAAATTACTCAAAGTGTAGATATAATCTTCAAACAAATTTTGTTCTGTTTGTTTCACAGTCTTTCCACATAGAACTGTAGAGTAGAATGTTTGAAACGTTTCAAATGTGAAAACTAAAAATATTCCTTGCACATTATAACGATGTAGGGAAAGCAAAACGAGCTGATGTAGAGAAACAGAATAATCATTAATTAGCATTTTTTTTCTGAATACAATATCTAGCACAAGATAATTAATGTGCAAACAAGAAATTTCAACGTATGACGACGGAATTAAAGGATTGATGGATGGCTTGCAATGGAGGAGTATTGAGAGAGGCAGAGAAAGAGAAAAAATAATAGGGCAACGAAAATGAGTAGGGGGCAAGGAAAGCTGGGACAAAGAAAGTGGGAAAAGGGTAGAGAGAGTGGAAAATGAGCCAAAGAAAAGGGGAAAGGAGCCAGAGCATATGGAAACGGGGCAGAGAAAATAAGAAATTCGGCAAAAAAAGTTGGAAAGAGGAACAAGAAAAGGGGGGAATGGAGCGGGAAAGGGAGAAGAGGGAAGAGAAAGGGAGAAGGGGACAGAGAAAAGGGGAAAGGGGGCAGAGAAAAGGGGAAAGTTGGCTAATAAAAGGGGGCTGATGAAAGAGGAAAGGTGGCAGAGAAAAGGGGAAATGAGGCAAAGATAGTGGAAAAGACGAAGAAACAGGGAAAGGAGCAGGAAAGGGGGGGGGGCAAAGAAATTGGAATAGGGGGCAGAGAAAAGGGGAAATGAGGCAAAGATAGTGGAAAAGAGGACGGAGAAAAGGGGAAAGGAGCAGGAAAGGGGGAAATGGGCAAAGAAAGGTAGAAAGTGGCAAAGAAAATGGAATAGGGGGCAGAGAAAAGGTTACGGGACAAGGGAAGAGAAAAGGGGAAAGGGAGCAGAGAAAGAAGAAAGAGAAAGTCAGGAGATGTACATGTAAGGGGAAATAATCTTGAACAAATAACAGGCGAAACCAGAGGATAATAGAAAAATAGACAAAGCTAAAAATTAAAAAAAAATAGAGAATGCTAAATTTTTTTAAAAAACAAGGAGAGAGAGAGAGAGAGAGAGAGAGAGAGAGAGAGAGAGGAGGAAGAGGAGAGACAAGGAGAGAGCAAGAAAGAGAGAGCTGGGGTGGGGAAAGATGCCATGGGATATATCAGAAGAGAGAAAGTAAAAACATGAGGGAAGGGACAGGGATGGGATATGAAATAATGTAAAAAAAATGATGAGCAACACTGGAAATATTTTGTAAAAGACAGAGGGAGCAAAATTAAAGAAGAGGGAAGGGGATGCCAAGCCAAAAACCACTCCACATCTGAGGTAGAGACCAAGGTTATTTACTCATCACATCATCAGACCAACCGCCACTACTTCCACGTCATCGCCATGCATCTTGCTCCCAACGCAACACTCCCACCATAGACCAACCACCTCTGTGCTGTGGCATGTTACACACTCACCCACATGCACACACATGCTCCATACACACTCAGATGCATGGATGGATAGAGGCCCTCATAAAGGATGCAGCAACCATTCGCCCAGACACACACATACATGCATACAGTGATCGTGAGAATTCATGTTCTCATGCACATTCACTGATTTCTCTTTCTCCATCTCCTTTCCTCCACATACACGTACATGTACATATAATTCCATCCACTCTTCATCCCGTACCTAACTTTTTAAAAATATTTCTCTCTCTATGAGCTTTGCAAGTAAAACAGACATCTTGGTTCTACACAATGTTTATCATCTGTTTAAGAGCATTTTGTACATATTCCATAGAAAATAGGTAGGGCTAGTATAGATCCCCGATATCCCCAAAGAAAAAAAAAACACTTGCTTTCTACCATATTGAAATCTTTGATGGCAAATTTATAAAATCTAATCATTGAAAAGAAAATCTGATGTCAAAATAGGAAATCTAGAGATGCCCTTATTCTGATTAATATTGCAACCCTTTCTTTGAGACAGTGCTATGAAATTACATGAGTGGACCCCCCCCCCTTTCTTTCTAAAATTTCAAATGGTACACTGAGCACCAATAAAAAAAAATTTGGAAATATAATTGTAAGAGACATTAACTTGAGAGTTTTTTTAGTGCCTCCGATTCCCCCGCCCTTCTCAATCTTTATATCATTAATGAAATGAGAGAAGAATTTGATAATGAATAATATGAAATCTTCAAAGTGCTGCCTATTGTACTACAAAACTGCATAAGCTGAAATTTGTATGTTGGTTTAATTTTTGCGAATTTCGCAGTCTTGGTCTCACAAAAATTTCCACTCTTGGAATGATGCACATTTATACGTGAACAAACACTGTCAAAAACATGAAAAGAACAATACACTTTAATGTGTTGCACTGGTCCGAAACTGCATCTCGATGATGCTAAAATATTGGCTTAATACAGTATATGATTGTGCAAATTTTTATAAAAACTGAATTATTTGAGTCCCTAGACTTGCTGCAGAGATGCTAACCCTTCAAGAATATGCATGAAAGTGGAAACTACATTGATACGAATCATCAAACAGCTGACACAAATATTTTTTTTGTGAGAGAAAAGCATAATATTCATGCTTTCTCTCAAAAAAATTATTCAGCTCAATTGTCAATTCACATTTTCATTTCTATCATGCATACCATGGAACGGTTGGCACCGCTGTTGCAGGATATAAAGTTTCAATTGTTTGCAACACGTTGATGAAACTACCACTAGACTGTACCACCAACAGGTAAAGCTATTGGGCATAGGGTTACAGTTTGAAATGCACAAAGTTCTGCATTTTCCTCCCTAAAGCTTTCCACCATATGGCGATGCTAGTCTGCTCGTCAATGGACAGGCTGACATGCACGCATGAGGATTGAGACACGCATACACGTGGGCTGTCTGATGCATTTCACAATGTATTATTCGATGCTGTGAAAGAGTGCGTGTAACTCACCATTTCTGTCTCCTTCTGGAATTCTGTTAGCGCTTTCTCGTAGCCATTTGAACGCAGGTAATCTGCGATTGCTTTATTTCTGCGGGGTGAGAAAGAAACAAAAAAATATGGGGCATTTAAAAGTTTGTTGATGGACTAAAACTTAAAAGTTAGAAATTTGCAGTACAAATGACATTATCAAAATTTAAGAGCACTGTATGTTTACACCAATTGATTTAAATTCATGGGATTTTTTTGTCCTTTCGTCTTGATGGTTTATCAAATTCAATTCTTCAAAAAGATGTCTGTTAAAACACACAACAAAAACACTTGTCTGTTGTACCGTTGAGACACTTCTCAAAATAGAATTTCTAAATATTGGCCATTGAGACCAGTAAAACTGTATGTTACATGATATATTATTTTGAGTTTAGAGGTTCATGAAATGAATACAAAGAATTTCAGTTATCTGCACAAGAAACAAGGATTAAATTTCATTAAAATTGAAAGATCTTGACTTCATTTTTCAATGAAATAGATGATTAGAACCCATGTTAACAGATTCATGTATTATCACTATATACACCTGTACATGCGAATATGCACATCATGGAAAATTGAGTGCTCTTTAATAACAAGCGAGGTGGTACTCCTACATGTACACTGCTGAATTCATTATGTCCAATGAGTCATCATACCACATGGATACATGTAATATCAGGTGAAAGTGGGCAATGTCACATCCATAAACCCTTAAATGTAGCCTACACATATACGTGTGTACATTAATACGTGTATTAAAACAGTTTATAAGGAAATGTAAATTATGTACACGTACAGTCTATAGTTTACTTGTTACGTATGCATTTTAATTTTGCACTGTTTGATATATGGTTGAATTACTGTATAAGCTGGGGTTTTATTTTCGCTAATTTCGCGGTTATATCCTTGCGCAAATTTCCACTCGTATGATGCACATTCATTTGTGTACAAACACTGTCAAAAACGTGAAAATAACAAGACACCAATGTGTCAAACTGGTCAGAAATCGCGAAAATATCTGTACGCTAAAATATTGGCTTATACAGTACATGTAATACATTAACAACATTAGTGTGTGTGCATCTCATTATAAAAAAATGTCTCATGAAATTTATATTAACTATTGGATGCCTGTGGTGTAATCTACATACTATCAAAACTTGAAAAGAGTGTCAAAATTGGGAAGATGGGCACCCCAAGAGTTTCCTAGGCCCAATTTATTTACAACAAAATGTACACACCCATAAACATTCCATGAAAATAAAAAGGTGTTTAGCTGTCAAAATATTGAATTTTAAAAACTGATTGATTCTCATGATAAATCAAAAGACGACTTTTAGCCATGAAGACTGGTTTGCATAGTGAAATGAGACGGACATACAAACAAACGCAAATCCATTCTAAAACGCTCACATGGAACAAGTCATTTTATTTGTGACTCCTCAACTACGGTCTGTAGTAATTCACATCATGTTGCATGTAAGTTATTATGGATTAATTTTGTGCACTTAAAAATATGAAATTATATTTTTTTGGCATTGGATACCCTTTTTTTAAAAAAAGGCAGTGCTGCTATTCTAAATTTTCAATAATTCATAAGAAAATGAGGTGTCATGTTGACGGCGAAAACGCAACCTTTTTGTAAGGCATGCAGCCTGAAAATGAACTGAAATTTTGATCTCTTCGAAGGCTTCTTAATATCTCTTCATATCCTTTTTGATGATTTAGTATAAAAAGAATGATTCTCAGTGGAAAATAATTGATTTTACTTTTAGGTTAAAGTGCCCTTCCAAATTTTGTACATGTACATGGTTCACATTGACAACTTTTATTTTAGATTTGCAAAAATAACAAAATACATCTATGAATAGCTCACTTTACAAGAACAAAACATTACATCAAGAATAACTTTAATTCATTGCATTTCAATTGGAATGTAAAGCACCGTGGACAAACTTTAGAAAGCAAAGGTAACATTTGGCTGCCCCCCCCCCCCAAAAAAAAAATCCCTATAAATTGAAAATGCCCATCTGAACCCCTGGGTATTTATTGACGAAACAAAGGTGTTTTTTTAAAGGGTAGAAACAGGGCATACTAGTACATACACATGACCCACAGATGGAAATTTGCATGAAATATCACTGCACATAGAGAATCATTGAAATATTCATAACTTTCATATCTATTGCCAGATTTCTGTCAAACTTTTTTAATCTATCCATCTCATTAGAGGATTAAAGATTAAAGATTAAAGATTATGCTAGGATCGAAAGCTCTTGAAAGCACTTTTTTGACTTCATAAATTTGAGGATTCTAAGATAAGGATTAATTTTTTTCTCATGCATCAGAATTCTCCAGATATTGATGACATTTAAAGATTTTAGAGACATATTATTTGGGGGTTAAGAAGTAATGGGATTTGAAGATTTCATGTGTGTTTTACATTATACGTATACTGTAGGCCTACATGCATCTTCGTGAAGCCATTTTTAGAAGCCATGTTTTACTTAAACATGCTTCCAACAGGGAATGATTTTCCTGGTATCGCATTGCAATTTGCTATGCGTTTTTGCAAGATTGCTACACCTGTATACAAAATATATTTCGTGAAGCAACTTTTTCACATAGAACTGTACAGTAAAGAATTGGAAAAGTTTCCTCAATGTCTAAAACTGCAAATCAAATTATTCTCTGTACAATCAACCATTCCCTTTCATTGAAGCATTAGATACAAAGATACCATCTTTTGCCAGACAGAGGACACCTATCCTCTGTATACAACAAAAATCAATGACACTCTTTCAATTTATACTTGATCAATATAATTGATAACAGTCCCAATGAAAACAATAATGATAAGTATTTTTGAGACAGGCATTTTATGAAACAATTTCCAAAATAATTCTACGAGGATATTGTTTGAACTAACTTCATTGAAGCATGCACACAATGATAACATATTTTGCCACACAAAGGACACATAATTTTGTCCGTCAAACATTTTTGATAGTGTGATCAATAATTGATTTAATCTCAATTCACATGAACATGAAATATATAATTCATTTATTGCTGTTTAAGCTGAGAAAAAACATATCTACCCCCTGGGTACAGAAAAATAAAGACTTGATAGTTGAGGCAGAATTGATTTTGGAAGAAATTGCACATCAGCACTTGAAATCAATCAAGCAATCAGTAGCTATCAACATCGATGATGGAGTGCCCTTATATTCCGCTAATGCACTGGGAGACTTGGGCTGTGTTCAGAGGCAACTCTTATTGAATTCTAAATTGATACTTGGTCAACATTTTTAAATAGGAGTGCTTTATGAAATATGCTATTTTGCAGCGCATCGATAGGTGTATTTTTCTTTTCATACATTATATGACCATTTCCTGGTTTGTGTTTTTACTCTCTACAATTTGGTTAAAAATTATGTATCACACTCAAGACAGCTGTTAAGTCTCACATGGTAAATTCCATAAATGAAAAGCTATGTTAAAGCNTTATTCCACGTGATACTACGCAATTCGAGTTCCATCTGCAGCTGTTGATCTGCCACCCTGAGCTGACGAAGCTGAGGCGAGTGGAGTTGGCGCAGCCCAGCTTCAGGTATCGCTCACTAGTCAAACGTGCATGAGCGGAGCTGTGTGAGCGTGTTTTTACAAGACTTTAAAGTGCTATCTTCAACTTAATGCGTGGTCATGCCAGCATTTCCAGGCCATCTCGTGAAATAAGCCACCTCTCATGCCTCTCTACTCTAGTCCCGCGCACGTCTGTTTTGTGTACAAGTAACAAAGTCTATGGAGATTCAATGAATCCACCAGGCATCGCTGACTAAATGAACGCAAGTCTATGGAAGGGTGGACTATTTCACAAGAATGCCCATTTCCAATGAATCTTTGCTATTTCAAATTTTTCAGCTAGCGTATTTTCATGTTACACTCAGTACTACTACAATATTAAATGTAAAAGTTAAAGGATAAAATTTGAAAGTCCAGATTTAAATTTTTAAATGTAACAACTAACGAAAAACGTTTATGGATTCGGGCTGAAAAATAGATAGAAGTACTATCTGTAGGATAGGAGGTGTGTTAGTCTAGCTTGAGTCTGGTATGATCCAAAGATTAATATATCCAAAGATTAAACCAATTAAAGTTCGATCAGTTTTTTGAGAGATGGCACGTTTTCGCGATTGCAGACCAGTTTGACACATTGGCATGTTGTTATTTTTCACATTTTTGACAGTGTTTGTACACAAATGAATATGCATCATGCAAAGTGGAAATTTTCGCAAGGCCAAAACCGCGAAAATAGCGGAAATTAAACCACCGCAAATTTCCGGTTTTACAGTACCGTACGAGGACCGGTTTCCGGCCAGGGGGGTGTAACTGGCCACAAAACCTCATGCAGTTTGTCTATGGCGCGCACATAGCGCGCACTTAGGTTAAATGCGCGCCTAAATAAGCGTACGTACGCTTCAACACAATCCCTATGGAGGCTCAAATCACCAGGCAGGCGGCCGGAAACACCCGCCCCATGTCGCTTGGCGATCGGTGATTGGCGATCGTCGATTGCTGCGCGAATATACGGGCGCCATTCATTAAGTTATGCAAATCAATTAAAAGCCCAGAATTTCGGCTAAATTATGATCTAAAAATAAACTTGAAATGCTGGATCTTGTGACTTGTGGAAGAGCAAAACTGCTTAAGCGGCCGNAAACATAGTCATTCCATAATTAATTTATGCTAATTTATTCTCCAGTAACGCGTGGGACCAGAAAAAGTGCTATTTTTTATTTGTTAACTTTGTTTCTCAATCATTGTGAAAATATTTGTCACACTGAAAAATCATTCCAAACAACTTATAATACATTTATTACTGAAGATAAGCAACAAGTTTCATGAATATTCAGTGATTAGTTTTTACTCAAGGACAATTTAAGAAAGATATGTAGAGTAACGCGTGGGACAAGTAACGCGTGGGACAGTTTTGTCACAATGCATTTAGTACTGAAAGTGGCATATTTACTTCAGAAAATTTTAAGTTTGGTATCTGTTTAAACCAGAATTAAAGACAGATCATGTTTGACTTTATTTGTTTCAGGAAAGGCTTTATTTACATGCACCAATTAATTAATTGATTTATTAATTATCAAAATATAAACAAATAACAAATTAATTCATTTCTTGCATCATTTTTATAAAAATTGTCTGATGATACTGGATAGACGTAGACTCGATTTAAGATTATACATAGTACACAAATTATTTCTGCAAATGTAGGTCTATAGCCCCCGCCCCCCCCCCGCACAAACAATTATACACAAAAACGTATATATGTCCTACTTTTGAATCTCGTATAGTCATATTAAGATCAAACACAAATCTTGAGCAACAATTTTTTTCAAATTAAGACATTCTGAAAAGCCTTTAGTTTACAAGAGCAATCATAAAATTAGAACAAACATGTGGCAAACAAATATGTTCAATAGAGTTATTGTGTTTGGTGCATAATGAGTCATTACAATTAGGTTTACCTTTAATAATGAACTTAACTTATTTTGGGGTAAAACAAAAATTACAGAAGATGGATTTTTGGCACAAAATACATTGAAACTAAGAACTACTTTGGCATGTTCTGTTAGTTAACATATATCTTACATATTAACAACTATAATACTAAAAAAAAACAATTGAAAACAATCGATAACATGTACATGTTGTGTACTAAAATCCTTTGAATTTCTTTCAGGATTTGATGAAACAACATGAAAAATTAAACAATGAGCTCCATGTGGAATTCAGTCAATGGAGTCAAATGCCCTAATGATAACAGGTTGCTGTGCTTTTANGTATGAGGAGACGTAAAAATTTGATTGGCCGTCTTTAATTTCAAGGTCATAGCGTTTTCATAGCAACCTAATGGGCCAATCAGAATTTAGTATGTTGTAATTAAAAAAGTAAAAGTCATAAGTTAAATCTGCCAATCAGAATTGATTCATACACTGTTCCCAATAAACTGGCCAAATTTGGTGCAATTTCAATTTAAAACCGATCCAAAGTTATTCAATGTTATGTAACAAAATACATAAAAAACAATAAAGCCAAAAAAGGCCGCTAAATGTTGGTAAAAATTCACAAAGTGGAATAAGATGCAATTGTGCATTACAAATACATGTTTCTGTCTATTTCCAGTTTCCCGAATTTGAAAGGCAATAAACAAATCTGTTTTTTGCTGCAAAAATATAGAATATATTGAAATAAATTATATATGAAATTAAAGGGGAAGAGTTGCTCTTTCAAACTGGACCAAAAACAAAAAATATATATTTTTTGCCATATTTGAGTACAGTGCTCCCTTAACTCTATTTTGGGGGAGCCCGTATAAGTATCAGGGAGCCCAGTTTTATCTTGAAATTTCATGAAAATAATTTAATAAAAAAAGCTGGAGAGCCAGCCAACTCCCCAGCTGATTTTCTAAGGAGCCCCTTGCAGTTTAGGGCAGCCGTTTGCCACCAGGCTCCCTTTAAAGTTGAGCCCTGAGAAGATCTAACTTTCGGCAAAGCCGGAGATTAGGATTTAGGGGACAGATGCGCACAATGTTTTCCATTTGATTTCTGTACAATCCTATGGAAGTGTGCGGTAGTGTGTCTGCGATGATTTTTGCACTAAATTTAAAAAAAAACATTTGCAAAGTTGGCTCAAGTTTACACTTTTATAACATCAGAATTTATTACATTTTAAACAAATTTTTTGAAATACGGAAGGAGGGGAAAGAAAATAACATTTAAAACCATTATTCTGTTTATAAAATGTAATTAAAGTTACTTTTGGACTTGTTTTGTGGATGGTTAGAGCCTACGACTAGCAGTGCGAGCATTTGAGTTAGTTGCGCGCGGTGGGTATGATGAAAGTCTATAAAGGCACGCACCTTATTTCTGAGCAAATATAAAACAGTAAAATATATCATTCAATCACTGAATCTGGTATCACTCATAGGAGAATATTCTGAAGATTGTGAAGATATAAAGATTGAACAGAAAAAAGCACAAAAATCGTCTATGAGAAACAGATTCCGACGTTTTTCAAACTGTAGTAGTTTTTGGAACACATTTAAAGGCACGCACTGCTCTTTTGCCGATCAAATAAACGATAATTATCAACTTTTATTGCTATATTTTCTACTTCCTAATGTCATAAAAATTCTATAGATTAATATGAAATAGTATGAAATCATTGGTATTCAAGAAAACTAATGATTTGTGCCCAATTCTTGATTGCATTAGCTAAAAATTACATTCGCAAAGGCTTCCTTAGTTCCATACATAGACAAGCCACAGAGTTTTTCTAGCGCGTATTTGACATAGAAAAAACGCGCATTTTGAATGCGTGCCTTTTTATTACGCGTGCCTTTATATGAGCGGACCATAAATGCGTATTTGAATTGAAGCAACTGAACTTGTAGTTGTTGGCGTATTTTGGCATTTTCCGATCACTGCTAAATAGGGAGGGATGAATTAAAATAAGGATGAAATTACTGCAACTGATCATACCGAATGTTCAATGACAATTGAATATGAGTGTCAGACATGACATGTCTTGTCAGAAACTGTTCGAAAACTCAACCCAAACAGTTAACAGATGCCTGTCAATAAGACTGTGTGATGCAAGTCACGTTACAACTCGAGTTATAAATCATTCTTTTAATCAATGGCCACTGATTTATTGTGGAAATCATGCCAAAACCCTTACTCTCAAAATCATTGCACAACCTTCACTCATTGTCATTAGGGGCACTAACATCGCACTTGTCTATGTTCAGGAGCATCCGACTCAGAGCTCAATGCAATACAGTCAACAACACAAATGAAATGTCAACGCCTCCGGAATTGCGAATTGATGGAGCGAGCCCATCATGGCGACATCTTACAAAATTCTTGCCAACGGCCGACATACGTACTTGAAACATATCAATTTTTGCAATAACAACCACAACTTCTAACTTGTTGCTCACCTAGAAACCAGTAAGTCAAAAACTTTTTATTGTGTAAATATACCGGTATTCGTCCGTTGACTTCGGGCTTTCTCACGGCGCATATTGTTACCGTATTTCCGATTCACATAGATTTTCTACACGTTGAAAATTTACCCAGAATTCCCTGCGATACGATGTCTGCAATTCATGCGCAGAAGGCCTTTTGCGCAAGGGAACTTCATATTGCAAACGTCGTCTGCAGCAGCCGCACGTTTAGATGTCAAAAATCTTGGAAATCGGGTTAGTTATTATGGTTTTCATCGTGTTTTAGGAAGTCTACAGCATTTTCCTAGTACTTATAGTATATTTGAAGGAGATCAATTACTAATGAATAACTGAACACAGCATTTGAATGTCATTCTTACAGGGAAATCTTTAATTGCATTTGTTGTGACCGAAAACTACGTCGAAATTTGGTGCATGCTTATTCCACGTGATACTACGCAATTCGAGTTCCATCTGCAGCTGTTGATCTGCCACCCTGAGCTGACGAAGCTGAGGCGAGTGGAGTTGGCGCAGCCCAGCTTCAGGTATCGCTCACTAGTCAAACGTGCATGAGCGGAGCTGTGTGAGCGTGTTTTTACAAGACTTTAAAGTGCTATCTTCAACTTAATGCGTGGTCATGCCAGCATTTCCAGGCCATCTCGTGAAATAAGCCACCTCTCATGCCTCTCTACTCTAGTCCCGCGCACGTCTGTTTTGTGTACAAGTAACAAAGTCTATGGAGATTCAATGAATCCACCAGGCATCGCTGACTAAATGAACGCAAGTCTATGGAAGGGTGGACTATTTCACAAGAATGCCCATTTCCAATGAATCTTTGCTATTTCAAATTTTTCAGCTAGCGTATTTTCATGTTACACTCAGTACTACTACAATATTAAATGTAAAAGTTAAAGGATAAAATTTGAAAGTCCAGATTTAAATTTTTAAATGTAACAACTAACGAAAAACGTTTATGGATTCGGGCTGAAAAATAGATAGAAGTACTATCTGTAGGATAGGAGGTGTGTTAGTCTAGCTTGAGTCTGGTATGATCCAAAGATTAATATATCCAAAGATTAAACCAATTAAAGTTCGATCAGTTTTTTGAGAGATGGCACGTTTTCGCGATTGCAGACCAGTTTGACACATTGGCATGTTGTTATTTTTCACATTTTTGACAGTGTTTGTACACAAATGAATATGCATCATGCAAAGTGGAAATTTTCGCAAGGCCAAAACCGCGAAAATAGCGGAAATTAAACCACCGCAAATTTCCGGTTTTACAGTACCGTACGAGGACCGGTTTCCGGCCAGGGGGGTGTAACTGGCCACAAAACCTCATGCAGTTTGTCTATGGCGCGCACATAGCGCGCACTTAGGTTAAATGCGCGCCTAAATAAGCGTACGTACGCTTCAACACAATCCCTATGGAGGCTCAAATCACCAGGCAGGCGGCCGGAAACACCCGCCCCATGTCGCTTGGCGATCGGTGATTGGCGATCGTCGATTGCTGCGCGAATATACGGGCGCCATTCATTAAGTTATGCAAATCAATTAAAAGCCCAGAATTTCGGCTAAATTATGATCTAAAAATAAACTTGAAATGCTGGATCTTGTGACTTGTGGAAGAGCAAAACTGCTTAAGCGGCCGGAAACCGGTGCTCATACGGTA
>BQKZ01000330.1:137587-147939 GCA_036244855.1 Temnopleurus reevesii
TAATGTTTCAGAATAAATAAATGAGGACATAATCAGCATCCAAGATTGTAAGGAAACTATTGCTTAATTTAACTGCATTTAATCATGATCGAGATAATGTATGAATAAAAGTGAAACAATATTATTGCTCAAAGTCCAGAGAAAGAACGGTGTTACCATTTGAGCTTGTCCAGAATTCAATGCTTGAAAAATACCCAAAATACAAATACAAGTGTTGCCAATTTGGATGTAAATATAATGATAAAAAATCTACAAAATAGATGTGATCAAAAATTTACAAAATGGATAGTGTTCCCATTTGAGCTTTGCAAGAATTCAATGCTTGATAAAGATGCAAAATAAGAATACGAGTGTTGCCAATTTGGATGTAAATAATGATCAAAAGTTAAGAAAATACATGGTCTTACCATTTGAGCTTGTAGTGGAAGTATTGCTTGCATTCTACCTTGATACTGGACCAAAGGTCAGAGGGTGTTAGACTGGACCATGATGTGTTCTCTGTATAAAGGATGACAATTTCAATACAGATAAGTGATGCAAAACAAAAATAAATAAGTTCAGGGGCTTAATCTTTATAATTCATTTAGAGAGACAGCCAGGCTACTTCAGTGTATACTTTTTTGAGCCCGTATGAGTCTCTTGGGGACCCCAGTTTTACCTTGTTATTTTTTGAAAATCACTGATCAAAGAAGCTGAAGAACCAACCTGGGAGGTGTTTCACCAAGTAGTTCTTAAAGTTACGGACGACTTTAAGATCGACTGTTATCAGTTCTTGCGCTGAATGCGCATACTATTATGAATAATATGCACAAGAAGGGATACCAGTCGAACATAAAGTCGTGCGTAAAGTCTTTCTTATCTTGGTAAAACACCGCCCAGGTTCCCTAACTGATATACCTTCCCATAGCTGCTAACATGAGTCCATGTAAATTTGTAATAATCCAGCTACAAATTTGTAATCTTCGCATATTTCACATTGAAATATATGAAGTTAATGTTGGCAAAATTAGTAATCTTAACTGCATTTAACACAAAACTAGACAAGTCCGAGTCCCAACTTAGTTATGATTACTAAAAATTAGTAATGATGACTAAACATTAGTAATGGTTGGAAGCTATGCTTAGGAGACCCTTGCAGCTTTCTGGAGACATTTGCCACCAGGCTCCATCTAAACTTGAGCCCTGATAATGGCAGAAATGTAGTAAAGATTTTCAATTGAAATACCCACATAACTCGATCTGTGTTACAGAAAAAGAAGAGTGATTTAGCTGAAAGAGGAATCCATGTTTCAATTAGGATGTATAATTATCAAAACAAACCAAAGCAAGCACTGAGGTGAACCAACACAAATTTGCTCCTACAACAATTGCTACGGTGCTACATATGGTTAGAGTTCGGCTTGTTATAGGGTTCATTGCTCATAAAGATTGAGATTAGGGTTAGGGTTATATTTGCCATTAGGTTTGACATTAGGTTTACTGTGTATATGTTCGACAGAGCTATTTTCGCCTGAGCAAATATAATGGAACCACTGAGAATGGTCAAAATTCATATTCTTTATGGAACATTCCAGATGGTTGGAGGTCTGAGAACCCCTAAAGAAGCAGAAAAGATAGTATCTCTGCAGACTGTCATTGTAGAATACTGTAAATGATTCAATAACAGATATCTTCTATTTGACCAGAACCTAACAGGTGGCCACTATTGACAGGTTTGACTGTGCAATCAGTGATATCTAAAAGCTCTCTGATATAAATTTGTTCATGACAAAGAGCTAGAGCAAGGTCCAGATGGAATGATTGAAAGTAAAAATAGAGCTACAAGAGGGCACACATTGTAAAACAGGGTACAAATACTTCATTGATAAGGGCTCTTTTTAACAATTTCCTCCTGAAGAATAGCCCCTCTCCCCTGTAATCTATTTTGCGGGGGCTATTTTTTGCAGAGATTGTAATGATACGTGGGGAATAGAGATTCTCCGCATAATTGATACAAACCTTGTCCGAGAGAAAGAACATAGCGTATCCTCTTCTTATTCTTCTTCTTTTTGTGATGGCCGTTACTCAACTATATTGATTAAAGCAAAGCAAAAACAAATCATTAGGATATCGTCTACTTCTGAAAAAAAAAACACATTAACTGAAGTATACACTGGGTTCCTAATATTTGAGAAGGACTAAATTCCATAACTTTTCTCTGGTAAATTTTACAGAATTCCTTGATAACTGTGTCCATGTAATTCACTCATTTTAAATCCATTTTGATGCATCCGAAACTACCAGATGAACACTTTGTCAAATTCCCTGACCTTTCCTTGACTAGCAAATTTCTGCTTATGGCAGGAATTCCACAACATGGTTCATTTTATTCAAAAAGTCAGGGATGCCAACCGTTGAATCACCGTAAATGAATCACCAAGCAATTGAACAAATATGTTCTCATGAGGAAAAACATGATAATATGATGGAAGTCTATAAAGGCCCGCACCTGTTTCTGAGCAAATATAAAAGAGTAAAAACTATCATTTAATGAAACAATTTGGTATCGATCGAAGGAGAATATTCTGAAGATTATTTCTACATAAAAATTGAGCAGAAAAAAGCACAAAAATCTGCAACGAGGAACAGCTTCCGACAACGTCTCTCAAACTGCAGTAGTTTTGGAACACATTTAAAGGCACGCACTGCTCTTTGCCGATCAAAATAAGGATAATCATCAACTTTTGTTGCTGTATTTTTTACTTCCTAATGTCATAAATAGTCTAAAGATTAATATGAAATGACATAAAGTCATTGGTATTTATAAAAACTTATGATTTTGAGCCCGATTCTTGGCTGCATTAGCAAGAAATTATGTTCGCAAAAGCTTCCTTAGTCCCATGCATAGACAAGTCACACAGTTTTTCAAGCGCGTATTTGCCATAGATAAAAGGCTCATTTTTAATGCGTGCCTTTTTATCACGCGTGCCTTTATATGAGCGGACCATACCATTTGCTTTCTCTCCTGGGCAATATTTTGCTCAGCTGTAACATGATTAATATCTGAATAGGCAGGTTTACTAACAGATGCAAATTTTATGCATACTTTGTACACAAAGGTTGTTCTTGACAACCCTAAAGCTTGCCTGAGGCTAGCCTTACATAGCAACAAGTAATGTACTATGCAAACTGGATTCCAAGTATTGTAGTCCAATTGTAAGTAACCAATTTTAGAAATACCACATAACTATGTTCGTTGGCATAAAACGTACATAAATTTGATTCTACTAGTAACCCAGCAAATTTCTACCAAGCATATACGCACACAGTTTGCTTCATGCAAAATCAAATACCAAATAACATATCTTTTATATGAATCGTTCTCTACCCAACATAAAACATTCATTAATATAGTTTGATATCTGTTAAAGAATTAGATTACACAACACTAGCATATTTAACTATTTCTGGCTCTGATTAAAATTTGATAGATTCCGGTACACAATGGCAATATCTGTGGACATTTATTGTCTTATTCTAGATGGAGTAGAAATGTCAGAGAAGAAACTTAAGGTTATTGAGCAACATTATTTTTCTTTACCAAACTTTGGTTCCAACAGACAGTTAAATAAACAAATGACTTAATTTAGGTTGCCATGTATGCAAAGAGGTCATAAAGATTTTGACCTGCCCTAAAATCTATGGTAATAATCCAACAACGATTTCTAGTGATAACATCCTTCTCAACATTACAATGGACAGATTTTGGAGCATGTATGTTTCCGTGCTCATGTATATCAAATGTTTGTTGAACATTGAATCAAAAGGCGCCGTGGTGTAGTGGTCGTGACTCTCGCCTTTCAACTAGAGGGTCGTAGGTTCGAATCCTACCCATGGCATCAATTTCCCTCAGCAAGAAATTCATCCACATTGTGCTGCACTCAACCCAGGTGAGGTGAATGGGTACCTGGCAGGAATATTTATTCTTTGAAATGCCAAGTGCGCCATGAATGGCTGCCGGGCTAAAGCCAGGGTAATAATAATGTAAAGCACCTTGAGCACTCAGCAGAGTGGATACGTGCGCTATATAAATTGCATCTATTATTATTATTATTAAACCAAAATATTAAGTGTCTTGTGTTGTCACTGAGGTTCTAACAAGTACCTACCTCATCGTCTCCTTTCGGTGGCAGGGGGTTGGGCAAGGAAGAAAGGAAACAGTTGAGGAAATGACTGATGGCCGCTGAGAGGTTGGTCATTGGGATACCCTGCATGTAAGCCTTGAAGACGTGCTTTATTGATCGGCAAATCAGCTCAGTTACGACGATGCGCTGCAAATTAGATCAAAGAATTAATATCTATGTCGTGATTATGTTTTGTATTTCTTTCGTACATTTCCTTGAGTTGTTGTAAAATACCAATGTATTATTCTGTCAATACTTTATATATCTCATTATATATATGGAGATGAAATAAAAATTGAATTTGAAAAGATAAAGATTGATGAGAAATATTCATCAAACAAAACTAATTTCATTGACTCGTCACAAAGCAGAATTGTAGGTTTTAATCAGAGAGGTTGGATATTGGAACATCATGCATATATAAGCGTTGTGGTGTAGTGGTTCTGACTCTCCCCTTTCATATTATGAATTCCTGATTGATATTGTTCATTTTGTCCCAAATCCTTTATCCCTTATGAGTATTGTCAATGAACAACATAGGGAATTTGACTGAATGACAAAGACAATTAGAAGCACAGTCATTTGGTTGACTTAAGGCCCCTTGAAGAAAAGTTTTTTGGGTTGTCATCAACCAATATTTCATAGTTTGCTTTAATAAAATCGCCCCAGAAATAGCCGATTAATCACAAAACAGAAAAAACTTCGCAAGTCAGTTATTTTGGCCAGCATACTAATGTCTCGCACACAAACCAATGGGATTTCATTCACTCAGAGGGCCACTAGCAGAAACATGTTAAGCCTCACACACAGACTCGCTACATAAGATTGTACATGATTCCGTAGCATTTAGCCTTTAGCCTTTAGCCTATACTTTTACGCCTCAATCTCTCTAAAACTGTCAAAAAACATCAAGAAGATTATCTCCCCGGTTCGTCCAAAGCTATCTTCATGCACGGAAAACAAGTTGTGAATACTTCAGCTCATTTCATGACAAATACTATGACATACGACCAACCAGGAGAGCGTTTCATAAAGCTTGTTCCCAGTGACAGGAAGTCATTTTCCGACGTTTACCAGAGCAACAGTTAGCGAAAGTGCTTTTCATCATCTAATCAAAATCAATGAATCCATTGGGTAGGTAAGACTTAGGGGATGTTGTTCAAAATCAACTGCAAAACAAATGCAACATTGGAAATTGTAATGCGCATTTTCATTGGCACACGGCATGCGCATTTAAACAAGACAAGCATGAAAGAATAATTTTGATTGGCACATTCCAATCAACTGTGACTTGCAATCAATTGCAACTTTTGAACAACACTCCCTAATTGTCTCTCGCAACAAGCTTCATGAAGCATCCTCAGGATAGTGTTTTGTGCTTGACACACAAGGAGTAATATTGATTCAAATAAAGAGTTGTAAATATTGGAAGAATAAAGTTATCCAACTCACATAGAGGTTTCTCTTTATATTACAGGCTAAAGGAGTAATATTGATTCAAATACGTAAATTTGTAAATTTTGGAATAATAAATTAGTGAAACTCACATAGAGATATCCAAGAGATTCAAAACCGTACACCTTCTCTGCCAGTATACCCATGTAGCGGACATTGATGCCCCTGAAAGGAAATGAAATAAAAAATATTTGAACAATGTAGAGAAAAAAGATGAATGGAAAACAGAGAGCGAGGGAGGAATCGTATTTGGAACACTTATTTCCTATGTACACCTCAATTACAAAAATCACAAACATTCTTAAATTATATTATTGTTACCCCTGTCTCAGCGAGCAAACCTGGATAAACCCAATGAATAACTTCAGCAAACGTCTATGTCACAAATAACAGACTTGTTACCTAAAACATATGTCCCTACCACCTAATATGATTAGGTAAACAAACAAAATCTCGCTAGGAGAGCTGTGATGTCAAATGAACTGGAAGAATACATTAAAAAATGTAGAGGCAAGATAAATTTGTTGCCACATGTATTCATATTCTGAGAAATATATATACACACGAGCATGATGCAATTTCTGAGTATTGAATGACCTACATGTACAATTTGGCATTCTAGTGAATGAAAATTTAAACAAATTCAAGGTAGCAAAATTTGCATGGGGCAAAATATTAAAAATTTCAGCTGTATAGATTCTGTGTTCTAGCATCAGCCACCAGATTCACAATTTAGATAAAATGGCATATACCTTCATGCTTTTAGGGTCTTTGCCTCCTTCATTTTTACGATGTTGTCTTATATTTTCCTATGTTTATTATGTCTTTTGAAAAATAAAATGAATGTTCTATATAATTCAATTCAATCTTTTAACAATCCCACAGGCATCCTAACAAGTCCACATTTGAACAGATCCGTGATCGCTGAATGAGCAGGGGAAAACATTAACCTTTCAGGTTGTATTGTTCACATTTTGATAGTTCTTTTTTTTTTCTCGCAAGTCTACATGCATTCTAAATATCAACATTTTAATGAATTTGATAGTGGAATTCGCACGAAAAAAACACAGAAATTTAAGCTTTTATAGGATTTCTACCTGCGAATCCAGAACTTGGGACACAAGAGCAGGTTCTATTTACCTCTTTCTGAAAGATCTTTGCACACAAGCCTACGGGCATTCTAATAAGCAAAATATTTAACAATTCATGGAAATTGAAGTTTTTTTATTACCTTTGGTGCAACATCTCTACCAGAGTGTAACCATCAAGAGGTGCGATGTTGTGCTCTTTGCACTCCTGAACCTGTAAGGATTTACAAACAAAATAGAGCAATCGTGAATTAGTTAACATCCTGTCAAACACAGACAACCATACTTTGAGTCGGTACATTCTCATGTTGAGTTAGATCCGATATGACACACTTCAATGGGGTGAATTTTGTGAGTTTAGTTAATATCTACAGCAAAAGTATTTCAAAGTGTATTATATGACTGTATTTATATCCTACTAATCTGAATGCTTGTTCTGCTCAGTCTAGGGAGAAAATAAGGCTGTTTTCAGCCGGATGTTTTCTCACTTTTCATATCAAATTTCATCCAACTCATTAATATCAGAAAAGTGATGTATGCCAAAAACAGTTGTGAAATGCCACACAAAAACCGGTTACATTTTACTCGTACTTGAAGGGGCATTCAACCATCCGGCAATGGTCTTCAATAGCGAGTGCCTACTCTATGGATGGTGGCTAGACACGCCAGAGATTCGTTGGTCGAAATCCATCGCACCAATGTCGTGCGTGAATTCACTGGTGAGAATATGAATGTGGTACGAATCTATAATTCAGTAAAAAAAAAAAAAAAAATGATACATGCAAAAAAATCTGCATGAGAAAATGTACTCTTACCTGATTGGGGATAATCTAAGGATTTCCAGATGATGCCAAAGTTTTCTGCTTTTCTTCATCATATAATCAGTTGCCAACCGTTCCAGATATGCATGAGGTAAATTATCATATGAATTCAAGGCTTTCATCACGAGTGAATGAGTGAGAGTATGATTACTGTGATAATATTTGCTCTTCCTTTTGTTCAATTGTCGCATTATTCATTTTAATTGCTAATTCATGCATATTACGGAATGATTGGCATATTTACACTGGGGTAAATTTCCATCTAAAAAAGACTTACAAAAGTGGGAATTTGGACTGCTACGATAAAGCGAGCACCATCCTTCAGTAGCTTCTTCTGTTTAACAAGTGTCTCTGCCTGGAAGTAAAAATGATTAATAAGATAATGGGTTAGACATGTCTGCAAGACAGCAAATAGCACACATGTAATACTTTGAACAACAACATTTCAGATTAATGCATATACATGTATGTCTGAAAATTTTCACTGATTTACCCATTTTATCAAATTTGTAAAATTCATAATAATTTTATTACTTGTCCAATTTTCCTAAATTATTTTTTTCTACTCACAACATTTTCCATCTCCTGTTAAAAATCATTTTTGGGTGTAGACTCTTATTTTAGCTGACCTGAACTGAAACCGTCTTAAAATTTGTCTAAACAATATAAATATACTCTGAAAATTGAGTGACAATTGAAACCCTACCTCTGATGGAGAATGGATGACCCCTTCAGCATAAACATCCGGGTTGAATCTCACATCGAACTCGGCACTACTCAGTGAACCAGCGGCCTGTGCAGCTAGAGCGATTACTTCTTTATGACTTGGATCAACTGCAAAAAAAGGGGGAAAGTTAAATACACATTGCACTATGACTTAAGAAACTCATTAAAAGATTTGAGCATTAAGTAAAGGTTTTAATCTGTGTTATTTAACACCAAACTTCAACTGGAGGTCTGTACAGCTAGTGCTTTTACTTCCTACTGACTTGGACCCAGAGCAGAAAGTACTCAAAGCAAACTAAGGCCAATTGGCCTTCTATATCTCAGAAACAGCCCCCGCCCAATACATCATATTTTTCCAGAGGAACATGTAAATTTAAAAAAAATTGTTTTACTCTGCTTGGAACAACCAATGAAAAAAAACACACAATATAACTGGTTGCCCAAGAAATGCTTTTTTTTTCATAAAAAAAGAGCATAAGTCAGTCAGAAAAGGTTGCATTTCAAACGTTTATTTATGATTTTTCTTTTCTTTTGGGGGATGGATCATGACTTATTGGTTTACACAAGAAAATAACTCACAGCCTTCTTTCTTAGGTGACGTGGCAAGAGCTTTGGCGGCTTCCTCTGTTGCGCTATCCAATTCTTTCGGCAATTCACTGCCTTCCGTCGAGTCCATGTTCTTCAGGACCGGACACTTCTCCGCTCCTACGAGTCCTTTGGTCTTCATTCCATCAATTATTGCTTCATCACTTGCTTTTTCCTCCTTTTTATCCTCACTCTTCTTCTCCTCTTTGCTATTCTTGCTATCATCATCATCTCCGTTCATCTTGATTTCCAATTCACTGTCCTGTTTGGCTGGGGATTTTGTTTCAGAACCCTCGATGGGTTTGACGCCGTCTCCCTGTGGCGACTGTCCGTTTTCAGTCTGTTTGGCGCCCTCTGTAGGCTGCTGGTTGTGCATGAGCATGAGCGCAGCGTGTCGTATGAAGACCATGTATCTGTGGCTGTGTAGGGACAAGGGGATTGAAATGTTTACATATCATATTGAAACAATACTGAATGGTCCCAAGATGATACATGTGCAGTGCCAAATCCACTTTTTAAAAAATGCTCAGGGCGAAAATAGAGAGCAGTAAAATGTGGGACAAATCCGAGCAAACCCCAAAAAAGAGGAGGATTTAAAAATGAGACAGATATCTCGGAGATGAAAGGGAGCTATAAGCTTTGAAAATTGTGTGTTCAACGTAAAATCCAACAGGTAGTCCTTGAATGATTTCATACTCCAATAATCATCATCATCATCATGCTTGCCCACTTTACAGATCATTAACATCTCAAATTTTGCAGAATGTACAACTTGCTTTGTTACAGTAAACAATTTGATCAAGAATCTATTCCGGCCTTTGTTAACATCCAAGAATTTTTGTTTACTTACTCGACAAAAGCATCTACGACTTCTTGTCTAAGGCATGCCAGCTTGTGTCTGTGTTGCCGTGGAAACCCGAGTTTTTTCATGTCTTCTGCAAATTCGTCCTCTTCGGCTGTCATATGAAAGAGTAGTCAATCATGATAACAAATATTGAGGAATAATAATTTATCTAGCCCCATGCAAATAATGAAGTCTAATATTATGCAAATATCTTGGTCAAATGCAGTGTTAGAACTTGCATTTACCTTATAACATATAATTGCATTTCAGTAAAAAAAAAAAAAAAATATGTATTGCAAGCAATAGGTGTTGCTAATTTGGGCAAGGTACAATGCTTGTCCAACCTTTACTCATAAACAATTCCCATTCTCATAAAAAGAGCCGCTTGGCAACTTGTCTCGCATCACTGAATACAATGTGGGAGCACTACATGTGTGTTGAGCGCCTTACAAGCGGCTCACATACCCTCTCCTGCTTATTTCAACTTTTTCAATGTTTCTGCTCAGTTGGTCTCTTGAATTACTTAATAACTATTGCTCCTCTCTTTGCTTTTTTCTCTTTAATCAGCGCATAGAGACATTGTATGTGATATGCGCTTTATAAGTATAGTATAATATTAGTATATTATTATTATTAGGTGACTAGAGAGATGGTGTGTTTAAATACTATA
>BQKZ01000331.1:1145-30845 GCA_036244855.1 Temnopleurus reevesii
TTTAAAATTACTCCAAGGTCATCTAAAATATTCAAGATGAATAAGTTTATTTAGCATAAAGCCTTGTATGAAACCTAGGCTTTTCCAACGCTCCTGTTCAGCTCATTGTGACGTCACGCCACCGCGCAGTAATTTACCGCGTACGCGTAAACAGCTTAAGGGCCCTTTTGTCGCGACGAGCCTCATTTGTATTTTTGTTTATATGATATTATTATATTAACCATGCTATGGATAGAGGGATAAAAGACTTCCTGACTATTTAGGAAATCCTGATTTTTTTTCATTTCAGAAACAATTCAGTTTTTATGTTAGGTATCGAAGGCATTATTATACTTTGCTTATTCAATTTTGTCATCAAATTTTCGTGATATTCGTGTGGGTTTTTTTATGCCCAATTTACAAGCCTTGTGAATAGATTAAACCTTTGTTAATAAACTGACTATAGAAATAGGGATTATTTCGGGGGAAAAAATTATATGCAGGGCGCTACAAACCCACTTTCCCAGAAGGGCAAGAAGCAGCTTTTTCTAGTCTTCATCTTCATGTACAAATTGGCATAGGCAATCAATTTGGGGCAAAGGAAATTTCGTTGGGCAAGTGATTTAAAAACTTGGTTGCCCAACTGGGCAACTGGTGAAAAAAATTTTTGTAGCATCCTGATTGTGTAAGGTCATGATAGGATTTCTGTAAAATGGACGCTTGTTCTTTTTACAATTCATGAATTTCCTGTTTCAATATTTACATGATGCCTCTGTCTGGAGGGGTGCACTTGAATAAATATTGTTTGAAACTCAGTGCAAATGTCCCCATTTCACTAATGGAAATAAAAAACAGTTTTGAATATCAAGTCGGCTATGCGATAGGATGTTGTTTTAGAATTTGTATCATATTTCTGCTTTGATAAAGGGAGCTATGCTTTGAAATTCATGTCACTTGAAAGTTGTTTTGACTGCTCCCAAGGGAGTGAATTTCTCCTGTTCTCATTCCATGTCTGCTCTTTCTTTTATCCCCATGCTTTTAATCTCTTTCTTTTATCCCCATGCTTTTAATGTCTTTTGTTCTTCCTATTTTCTTGGACCATTCCCCTCCCATCACTGTGAGCAGAAGCCAAAAGGGACAAAGATATTGAATCAAATAAACCACTTCTATTCAAGCCTTCATAATAGTTTTCTGCGCACAGAATTCAATTCAATTACATGTACAAATAGAAAATAAATAGCGATAAAAGTAGAAGAATGCAAATATAGGTGGGGATCAAGATTAAAAGATCCAAGGATCTTGATTGCATGACCCCATTGCAGAAATGATATTGCTCATAATTGCAAAATGGAAGATTCAGTGAACATGCGTGGCACTTGTTCATCATTTTTTGGCAGAATAAGAGGGAAGGAAATGTTATTTTTGTGCGTAAGCTTTAGCAAATGCATGAAAGGAAGTTGTTTATTTTGTCCAGTTCCTTTGTCCCTTCTGCTCAGAGTGCATTCTCTTTCTGATTGCATCTCCTCCCCATCCGTCCTACTTTTGATTCCCTTCGGGGATCAGTAGGTTTTGGCGCCTCCTTCCCAAATAAAAGTCCTCAGGACTGTTTATATCCCTTGAAATGTACATGTAGCACGACATAAATAAACTCTTTTGGTAAAATTAAATGTAACACAAATTTAATGCTCCTTTCTAATGGTATTCAAAGCGGAACTGGCTTGTGATTGTTGTGTCCACACTGTTCAACACACACCGTATGGCTCTATTGTCCATGACCCACTTTATTTTGCAGAAATAGTTTAGGTGTTATGTACACCACATTTGCGCGCTCCATATTTTGCACCACATACCCCAGGGTGCTTGAGTCCTCACCCCCTATCCCACCACCATCAGCATTTAATACAAAAGTAACGACCCTCTCGCCATATGCTCCCTATCTTCACAGCTTATCTGTACGCAAATCAAGTATTTGATTTATTTTCCATGGTATAACGCACACCTGTAGAGTTTGTTTCCTGATCATTTATTTTCATTTTCTTTTTCAGGATTGCCAGTGACCCTCTCTCATTCTGGATTCCTCCCTTTCCTTGTCTCCTTTCTCATTGGCTTTGTGATTCAGGTGAGTTACATTACAGTCTAACCTGTCTTAGCAGCCAATTGTCTTTTAATGACCTCCTGTCTATAGTAGCTATACCCAAATTGGTTCCCCTCAGATGGAAATCGTCTATAGAGGCATAGACCTATGATAGAGGTCACCTGTTTGCATTTGCTTCTTTTTGTGTCATTTGGTGGATACTATAGACAGGTTTGACTGAATATATGCTGGTGAAGCTAACTAAGGTAGTGATGATGGCGGTGATGGTGGTGCTGATGAGGATGAAGATGAGGATGGTTAATGTGGTGGTGATGGTGGTGATGATGGTGATGATGATGGTGATGATGGTGGTAATGATAATGGCAGTAATGGTGATAGTGGTGGTGGTGGTGGTTGTGGTGGTGGTGGTGATGATGATGATGATGATGATGATGGTAATGATGATGATGATGATGATGATGATGATGATGATGATGATGATGATGATGATGACGATGATGATGATGATGATGATGATAGTGGTGATGATGGCGATGATGCTGACGATGTTAATGGTGGTGTTGTTGGTGATGATGATGATGATGTTGAAACTCACACTGATGATAATGCTGAAACTGAGGATGATGTTGACACCAAATGATGATGCTGATATTGCTGATGATTATGATGTGGATGCTACCCAAGAGGACAAGGAAAGGAAATACATTATTCACCCAGATATTAGTAACATTTTATTTCAATTTTCCCCTTGGTTGACTTTAAAAAAACAACATTTATTAATCACATTGGTTTGTTTTATTCCCCTTAATATGTAGGCATTACTGATCTACTTCTTCATTGATGTTCTCCAGAGGGCGCATGCATACAACATTGAGAAACACAAGGTAGGATTTTTCACCCAAAGCAGAGATGCCAACCGTCAGGAATATTTATGAGGTCAAAATTATTTAGAATCATGCATATTCCGGAACGGTTGGCAGCTATGCCACTTTCACAGTCAGAGTGTACCACAGTGTACGATCCCATCCATCTTGAATCACACAACAACTGAACCAAATATTTCATCATGAGAGAAAATGTGGTAACAATATCAGCATGTCATCTCTCCTGAGAAGATATATGTCTCGGCTGTTAGGCGACCTCTAGTCCAGTTGAGGACCGTGTGTTCTGATAGCACCCACCTTTGCATATTCTCTTACACTGAACACATAGGGACTGCATAACACTCAACCACAGAGTCCTTACATAACCCTCTGATCTGTATACCCCTCTGATCGCGATCAGATGGGTAAATGTAAAAGGCATTTGTGGGTGTTATTAGTTTTTGAAAGCTCATCCATGCCTTTTAAAGGTAGAATACTTCTTTTGCAGCCTAAAATTTTACTTTCCAAGTTTGTTGCGTTATGTTAAAGAGTACTTAACGTTAGAACTTATCACCAATCACCGAACTATTTCACCGTACGTTCAAAATTCAAAACAGCCATTAAACCCCTCGTTGACCAATAGCGCAAGAGTCTCTCTCAGTTCGTATTCCGCATGGTGTGGCAGTGTATTAAAGTGCGCACTGTATGTGCTCTTAGGTATTGTGTGTGTGTGTGTGGTACCGGAATACACTAGGAGTATCACGATACCGTTGGTTTCAAAATGAATTATTATAGAATAGATTTTTATTTGAATTAAATATTCTGGACTACATTCGACCAAAATACTTCAGAGAGGTTATTATTTTGGCATATCTGCAGTACACAACTGTACAGCATAACTGTAATGTGTGCAAATGTAGTTTTCTACCTTTAACTTTTATTTTACTCAATCATTCACTCATTAAGTCTTTTTCTCATTCTTTTTCACATTTTCACCCTCAACTGATTATGTATCATTTCAGTGTCTAAGTTTTGAGGAGCAGCAAGTCCCGCTCACAAATCTCACTGATGATGAAGAATTAAACCATGGTAAGTAGATCAGTGTTGACCAATCAAAATTACTTATGCATCCTCGTAAAACCACAGATTATAGACCAATCACAATGTCTGTTTCAAAGTGACCTATGATTATTTGGAACCGCTGTGAGTGCAGCTGCCTGTATCGAGTTGGCCTTGTCAATCATGTGTTAGTCTGCGGCCGAAGTGGGCATTCCTAAAATAATCATTAGCAATGCAAAGCCAAAAGGATAATATCCCGGTTTCTATTGAGATCAGAGTATAAAATTGGCATTCTGATTACAAATACTGAAGCAAGAAACTATTTTTAATTTTTTTTTCAAATTTGATGCATACTGGAACATAAGAATTGTACTTTAAAACCTGAAAGATCCAATCAAATAATGCACAGGTAACTCAATCTGCCTACAAGTTGAATCTAATGGGACAGCAAAAATATGTTTGAATTGGGATAAATTTGGCATAAAAGATTTTTCCCCCTGAAAATTCCATCGACTTATGCAATTATTCGTCTCGGACAAGATTGATTTACAATATAGGCAGAGTTGACTGTGCATGCAAAAGAGAAATCCAAATATTGTAGTGTAATAGACCAATTTCATATGCATGAATTTAATCGTTAGGGAAACTAACGTGATATTTCCCCACATTTTACTCTTTTGTTTCCATAAAGATAGCCATACCAAACCTACATATCATGGGCATACTGTTTCTAGGAAGGGTATCAAGTCAAATTTGGCATGTTTGAGAATACCATGTAGAATACCATGTAATGCATTTGAAATCACTAAGGGAACCATCCAAATATTTCCTCACATTTTCCTTTTTTTTCCGTCCAGGGCAATCTAGAGAAGGGAGGCACTCTCTACGTAAGATAGCCAAGAAAGTGGCCAAACCAAACCTGCATATACTACTGTTTCTAGACTGAGGGTTGAATCAAATTTGGCATGTTTGAGAATACCATGTAAATAGGCTGACAAGGAGCAAGAATGCATTTGAAATCACTAAAGGGAAACAACACTATATTTCCTCACATTTTATTTTATTTTTTTCCCATGCAGGGCCATCTAGAGAAGGAAGGCACTCTCTTTGCAAGATAGCCAAGAAAGTTGCCAAACCGAACCTACATAATATGGGAACACTGTTTCTAGGAAGGGGATTGAATCAAATTGGCATATTTGAGAATACCATGTAGATATGCTGACAAGGAGCATGAATGTATTTGAAATCATGAAGGGAACCAGGGGCCGATTGCTCGAAATGGTATTAGCTATCTTCTTCATGTTATGACGTCTTGAATTCTTGCGCCATCCTCGTAACATAGACATATGACTATGTTCAGAGGGTGGTGCAAGAACTTAAAGACGCCTTAGCATGAAGAGGATAGCCAAGACCATTTCGAGCAATCGCCCCCAGGATAACATTTCTTCACATTTTACTTTATTTCTCATACAGGGCAGTCTCGCTACGTAAGATAGCCAAGGAAGTGGCCAAACCGAACCTACATGATATGGGAACACTGTTTCTTGGACGAGGTTTAAGTCAAATTTGGCATGTTTGTGAATACCATGTAAATAGGCTGACAAGGAGCAAGAATGCATTTGAAATCATGAAGGGAACCAGGGGCCGATTACTCGAAATGGTATTAGCTATCCTCTTCATGCTATGACGTCTGAACGTCTTGCGCCATCCTCGTAACATAGACATATGACTATGTTCAGAGGGTGGTGCAAGAACTTAAAGACGCCTTAGCATGAAGAGGATAGCTAAGACCATTTCTATCAATCGGCCCCAGGATAACATTTCTTCACATTTTCCTTTATTTCTCATACAGGGCAGTCTCGAGAAGGGAGGCACTCTCTACGTAAGATAGCCAAGAAAGTGGCCAAACCAAACCTGCATATGATGGGAACACTGTTTCTAGGCCGGGGATTGAGTCAAGCTTTTGACATCGTGCTCCTTCTGCAGTTGTGAGTAAAATTGTCAAAGATCCTAGGCAAACTGAATCCGTTATTTCTGCCTATTGTACTTTGGGAGAGGGTATCAAAATCTATTTCTAATGGAAGTCCATAAAGGTACACACCTTATTTTTTAGCCAATATGAAACAAAAAATATCATTCAATCATAGTATCTGGTATTACTCTAAGGAAAATATTCTGAATATTATCGATAAACAAAAATTGAGCACAAAAATGCACAAAAATATCTAAGAGGAACAGTTTCCAACATCCGGTGGTTTTGATATTTTTCTTTAATTTTACTCTGATATGTACTTTTGATACAGTTGTATTGAGTGAAAAGTGAAAAAAATCAGGTCAGGATATTTTCAGAACATGGTGGGCAACCTGAAAATATTCTGAATATTATCGATAAACAAAAATTGAGCACAAAAATGCACAAAAATATCTAAGAGGAACAGTTTCCAACATCTTCCAATTTGTAGTATTTTTAGAACACAATTTAAAGATGTGTGCTGCTCATTCTGGAGCAAATGAAGGATAATTATCATAGTTTATTACTGCATTTTTTACTTAATAATGTATTCAAATTTGATAGAGTGAAGAGGAAGAGTTACCTGTGAGACAATTGCACTCACTTACAGCACGCTTTCTCATACTGATTGTGATAGGCTTCCGCTGAACGGTGGTTTAGAGGGATATCAGCCTGTGAGTCCGAGAGAATGTGAATGTCAGAGATATCTTGTATTGGCCTATGTCACGATTCATGGAATGTCCAGTTTCCTTCTGGATGTGAATGACTGCCCTAATCTGAAGGGTGAATTTGTAGTTGTCCTTTGCCACAATTTTGCTGCCTTTCCATTTGATTGTGTGATTGAAATAATTTTTGCCTTATCCCAATATGTATAAACCCTAATTGACAGTACATACCTGAGATGCTGTGAAAAAAAGGCATATTCGGGAAGGAATCAAGCCCACGACCTCCTGATGACTAGATACATGTAGGTGTCTTACCACTAGACAGCCGATGGCTGTGGCAGGCTCGATTGGTTTGATAACAGTAGGTACTGCTTAGATATCAATAGCATGATTTTGTGAATTTAATGATGGTCTATGATTATTCTTAGCTCATAATAGTTTCAAATGACATATTCACCTATTGGAAAAGGGAGGCCATTCAAATCTAGAAAGAAACTTGAGATTCAATATCTAATCTTTTATTGTTTTTGCGGTTTTTGTTTTCTTTTTAGTGTGTCAATTTTAATCAGTTATGCTCTGGCTGGCAGTGAAGCATATGCTCAACTCCTACACATTGAAAAGTAAGTATGAATTCTTCTTTTAACCTTTCAATTAAAGCAAGATTATTCTGACCTGGAGTCTTCCTATATATAGGACAACAAGTTTCAGGCTTTTTCTGTCACAATCATAAAGTTTCAATATGAAATGTTGTTTGGACATATGGTAGTAAGTTTGGCAGAAGTAGAGCTTGTGTATGATTTTTTTAAACTTTAGTTTTATAGCTCTTCTCCCCCATCATTGATTGAACTTAACCCTTAAATCCCATTGGGATATTTCAGTCATCTCAGTTCATTGGGGGGGGGGCTTATTTGGCCCCCCCCCCTCTGATCTTCGCCGTCGATCGCGCGATCGCGCCGAAATTTGGCATGCACATAGCCCGCGATGTTAACTCTTAGATTGCGAAGTCAAATTTTTCAAAAATCTACTCATTATGCTAATTAGGCGTTAATTATGCATAATTATGCATGAATTCTAACAAACAGCAATAAATCACTTGCTGAAGCTCCAAATGTACCGATTTTTGGTCTAGATACTCATAGTAATGTTTCAGACATATTTTCATGGAAAGAAAATGCAACCGAAATCTATTTCTTATGTATTTTATTGTTTTTGTGAATTTCTTATGTATTTTATTTGTTTTTTCGACTTTATTATTTCTATTGTTTTTTCGATGGGAATTGTTGGTGACATTATTAGAGGCATAGAAAATGAATTTTAAATTCAGTTCATGCATTAATATGCAAAATAGACAAGGATTTATGAATATTGACTAAAAACACAATTTGCATTGACTTTGTACATAAAATCACGTTTTGGACTCATATTTGGCTCGACGAATATTTTTCAAATGCGCGTAGCGTAGGAACCACATACCCGGTCATCACGAATTTGGTGTCAAAAGTTGCGCGAGACTTGAAAGATAAAAGTCAGAAAAAATTATGGCGCGAGCTTCTCGCGTTTCAGATTTATCACGAAAATTGTCGAGGGGGGGGGCTTTAAAAGCCCCCCCCCCAATGGGATTAGGGTTAAGGGCTTTCGGTATACACTTCACGCCTCAATTGCAACTCAATATAAAATGGGCAGTAAGTTGGATAGTGAGCAGATGTAAAATTAGTAAATGGCATATCCTGTCTGCAACACAATACAAAAAGGTTGTGAAACTTTTTAGGTTGATGTGATTTGAGTGTCAAAATTTTTCATTTGTGTAAACATGGCTATAGAACTACTTCTAAGTTTAAACCAATCATTTTTAATTATATTTCTGTACCAGTGAGGTGTTTCACCAAGATAAGAAAGACTTTAAGAACGACTTTAAGTTAGACTGGTATCAGATCTTGTGCTGAATGCGTGAATAGTGTGAACCATCACGCGCAAGAAGGGATACCAGTCGATCTTAAATTCGTTCTTAAACTCTTTCTTATCTTGGTGAAACACCACCCAGATGTCACATTTATCATCAATCCTTACATCCTTTCATCCAGGTATTTATACATCATCCCAGCATTTGTGTGGATTCTATCTGGTAGTATTGTGTTTGCCCAGCGTGTCATCCAGCCTGTCGTATCTCTCTTTACGCTAGCCAAAGGAGCTCTACTTGTTGCGACAGTAAGTGAGGCTTAAAAACAAATCATTTTGTTGCCCTCTTTTGCCAGTTTTTAAAAAATACTGTTGGTTGGTTTGAAAGTGTGTTTTTTTTTGTTTTTTGCAAACTTTCATATGGAATATATGACTCAGAAGGGATTGAAAAGTATTTTTTTAAATCATGAAAATGTCATTCCAGTTAATATCTCTCCCTGTTTAATAATTTCAGTGTGATATTTTTAACATTGAGTTAAAAGGAGGAGGTTCCAAACAACTTTGAAATAATTTTGAAATAATTTTTGAAATAATTTTTTGTGATGTTTCTATTTAATTTTGCCTTACCACAAGGGGCAAGCAACATGGTTTAATCTTAATGCCGTCACATTGGAGAGAATACATTACTCATAAAAGTTCAGGGTCGCTCATATCAATTTTTAATCAATTTATTTTTTCTGGAATGATTCAAATGCAACTGTTTTGCATGTAATCAAATACACGTTAATGAACTGAACACATGATATATTTCACTTTATGGAATAATGTTTCTCGTCCCAGTACACATCCTGAAAAGTGAGACCTGTCTGAAGGGGTAGAATTAAAAAGTGATCCGTAATTTTTTTTGTGGTAGTACAGAATGGGATTAATGTCTTCCAATGATATGTTGATGATTGAACCTCAGTTTATGAGCGATTAGGTAACGTGCTAAAATGTAATGGTAGAGAAAGATGAAGTTAAAAATGAGTGTTATAAGTGCCCGGTACTTTGCATATTATGAGATTGTCCAGTGTGCCAGATCTACCGTTCCTGAGATGCCAACTGTTCCAAAATGCATGAAGTTTATGATCATATGAATTCAAGGGTTTCATCACAAGTGTTTGGCTTAATTATACGGTCATTTTTGTCATATTAGCTCTAACCTGCGTTCACCAGTTGCCTTTTTCATATTTTAAGTATGACTTTATGCATATTCAGGAACAGTTGGAATCTCTGCAATCCTTCCAAAACTGGAGCAGGACATTTCTAAGCTTTGATCTTGATAACATTAACAATGATACTGACTTTCAATGTTGCTCTTTTTTCTTCCAAAGTAAGTTTGTGATTTGAAAAAAAATATTGCCTTCTGTTTATTTTCTATTCATACAATTCATGAAGCCATAAATACATATACACAATTAAATCACATACTCCTTCCAGTTATCAAAATTATGCATTCAGTCAACATCTCATTTTATAATCTCCAACCTGAACCTTGTTTGGCACCGATATTGAGTCAGATTCATAAAAATGTATTGGACAGTCATAATTTGGCAAGCTTAGGAAATCATAGATACGATCTGAATGCAATGTTTGCCAAAAAAAACCTTGTACATGTAAATGTGTCAGATGTGTAATTTTTTGTGTCCTTTGAAAAAAAGTTCTCATGCAGGAAAGGTAAATCATTTAAATTCACATATGCATTTACATAATGGATAATATTTGTGTTAAATATTTGAACAATTTATTGCATTTGAAGAATACACATTATTATTTGTACACTCTTCCCATACTGTGGATACTGCTTTGTATTTATTGCTTTGATTGATAATATCTGAAGCATTGTATTTACTATACCCATCAATTTCAATTTGCTTTCCCTTTATTTTATTGTTGTTGTGATATAGTACCTTCTCTTTGTCATATTCTTTCTCTATTCCACTGATCTCCCTTCCTTCTATCACATTCCCCACCACTTTAGTTGTGTTTCAGTCATTCTTCATCTTACCCATTCTCTCTTTCTTATTTTTTCTCCTCCCTCTTTGTATTCTCTTTTCACTTTCATTTAATTCTCATGCCTGCCTTTCCTTGTTTTTTTTCCGTTGCAGGTATTCATATCAATTTATTTTGTCATAGGCTGTCTCTACCCCCTATATTAAATCCACCCTCCTCTTTTATTTAGAATCCTCTATTTGTCATTCTTTTCCTTTCTTTAATTTGGGGCTATTTTCTTCCTTTTCTTCCCCATCTTTTCCCTCATTTCCTTGTCTTTCCCCTTTCCAGATTATTTTCCCTCTCTTCTTCGTTGATTGTTTGTATCCCATTGTTCTGTCACATTCTCTCTCTCTCTCTCTTCTATTTCCCTCCCCATCAATTCCTCTCTCTTTCTCATTGTCTTCTACACAAAGATCACAGCACTTGCAAAAAAAAAGCAAAAATATCACCTAAAATACCTTGTTATGAAGATGACTTTAGAAAAATTTCACAGATATTTACCAAACATCGGTCAAGTAACTATGTATCTGCATGTGAGGATGAACTGATTTATATGGGGATGAGAGGTAAAGGTCACAGGCCCCAAATTTGAAAAAAAAATATTTCATAATATTTATGATTTCTGTATGATTTTGAAGGATTCATCTAAATTTCTTCACTTTTCAATATGTCTTTCATCATGTATGTTTTTGTCCAGGTTGTAGTAACATTTGGTGTTGGTTCTGCAGTGGGGAACACCATATCCAATGACTTTCATTACATGGGATCACCATTCCTTATGGGTACTGTTGCATTAGGTGAGTGTCCAGCATTTATTTACTTGTCAGTTTAATTTAGACTAAGTGGAAGTTGCACTACTTGACACTTCTAAATGTTTTCTACTTGTATTGTTTCATCTGTGGCAAAAACTTTAGCAAATGACTTTCATTACATGGGGTCGCCATTCCTTATGGGTACTGTTGCTTTAGGTGAGTGTCCAGTATTTCTTTAAGAGTAAGATAGCAAAATGCTGGGCTAGAAAGCGACAATTTTTCTGTATTTGGGGGGGGGGGGTAATGTGGCAAATTTCATAACCACTACAACAATCTCAAGCGATTGTATGCTATGTTTTGTGATTTTGAGAAAATTTTCGTGTTTTATCCATCAGTTATAGAAATTGAAAATTGATGAAGAGGCCTTTCTTTGGCAGTGGAACTAAATAGACTGGATAGAAAGAAAATTAGTTTGTTACAACACGTGTAAAATAGGTTTTTCCCATTTATATATATGAGTGTACAATTAATTTGTAAAACATTGATCGAATTGTGACCTTTATTTTCTTGTCTGCAGGGGGTGTGTGTAACGTGATGCCCATGATGTACAGCAGAATAGCATATTCAAGAAGACATGTAAGAATGAATTTCAAAATATGAATTTTGAAGAATTATATAATATCCTGAAGCTGTCTTGTTTAGAATTCTATTCTGTATAATGTTAAAAAATTGTTTAATTTAATTCATCAATCATATTTCCCACGTTACTTTGAACTTAGAATTATGACAACTTCGACATTAATGGTCAGTTTTGTAGAACCCTTTATGCTTAAGCTGTTGCACAGCATTGTCATAACAGTAACCATTAGTTGCATTGTTCCCATAATTTCAAGTTTTATGCAAGTTTTTCTAAGCTTTGTTTAAGGAGAAATTCTTCCAGAGATAAACAGGTTGCCAGTGAGTGAAAAAAAATAACAAACTGTGAAAATATGACCAAAACCGGATAATCTGTTCAACAGTTCTGAATTGTGAAAATTTTCATTTCCGCCTGATGTCATACATGGAGAACGCCCCATTCACTTTGTACATGAAATTGATAAAATATTTTCTGTATGAAGTTAAATTGGAGTTCTGTTATCAGAGATTATGATATATTTTTTGCGCTGGTATACATTACAGCCCATCTGACCTTGTATTATTCTGTGTCATTTTGTATATTTGCCCATTTCAGATTGCTTTATTTTGGTGGACTGTGTTTGCAGGACTCGCTACATGTATGGTTCTCAATGTTTTATGGTGAGTCATTTAAAATCTATTTTTTTTCAATTCAATTCAATTCAATTCAACTTTATTTCACCATAGCAATAAAAAACATAAGAAACAGAAAAATATTACATAAACAATACAACGGTACAATGTAAAAATAAAATTGCATGGTAGGTAAAAACAGCCAGAATGGAAAAAGCCCTTATAAACGGCCGACCGTATTGTAAAAAATCTTAAAATAGTGTACCAAAGAAACAATAACGTTTACAACACAAGAACATTACGTAAATAACAATAACAATAACAATTTTTTCTGTTTTTTTTTTAAATTAAGATATGAGCAGAGGAGACAAAGGGCTGGTACAAAGTTTAAAAAAATTCATTCCAGCACTTACAATAGCTTCATGCTCACAGAAGAAAGTCCCGGGTTTGATTCTTGTTCAGCATTTTTCCAGAAAATAAGAAGGGTGGACATTTCTGGTTGCGTCATCTAACTTTTGTTAATGCTTGAACGGAGATTGTTTACTTTGTCCCTGGTCTTTGTCACTTTTGCTCACAGTACTAGTGATTCAGAATATATTTAGGGATATTTCAAAACTGTTGGCATCTTTGTACTGTATGTTGGGATTGCAACAGATTAAGGAATCTTGATGAGATGATTTCACTTGCTCACTGTTCATCTTTCTGAATTTTAATTTCTATATTCTATTAGTAGGCATAACCCTTATACAAAAATAAGCTAGTCAGAAGATGGTTACAAGCTAGTTGCAATCTTAATAAGCTTGTTCTCTGTAAAATGAGCGTGCGACCATCTAGCTGCCACCTTAAAACTCGCTTAAGGCATAATAACCACCTTGCAACTAGCTTGTTACTCAGGCAGACAAGCGAGTGACAAGCTTGTATAAAGTTTAAGTTAGTAATGAACACGCTAATTTTCAAACTAGCTAGTTTACAAGCGTGCAACGAAACAAGCTCCTTCAACTAGCTAGTGCCATCGATTGTCACGGAAATAAGTTAGCGAGCAAGATAGTTAACAATCATGTCGTACAATCTTAAAGTCAAAACAAGCTTGTTGACATTATTAACCTTGCCTGACAATTAAGCTTGTGCCAATAGATGGTGACAAAAATAAGTTAGTTTGCACAAGCGAGTAAGATGGTTAACAATCGTCAAATCAAAACAAGCTTGTTGACATTATTAACCTAGCTTGATGTCTGACTAGATGGTGAGAAAAATAAGTTAGTTTGGAATCAAGCTAGTTTGATTGCACGCTTATATCTGTCAAAACTTTTCAAATAAGTAAAATGAGTGATCTTTATAGTGAGGATGATCATTTAGTTTGTGGAGTAGCTCTCAGAAGTCTAAAGCTGGCAATGGGGGATGCATAATTATGAATTTCAATTAAGGTGATCGAAATGCAAATAATTGCTAATATTCACTCAAATTAATAGTATGAATACAAGCATATCATAGATTAAGCTAGTTTTAGATCTGGCCAAACAAGCTTGTAATTCATTCAAGTTAGTTAGAATACAAGCTTGTCATAATTTAAGCTAGTTTCCAGTAACCTAATTTGCATAATATTAATATGCACAAAACACAAATTAATTGAATTTACCCAAAATAATAATGATTTTAGTAGTTGAATTCATTGTGTTATATTACTTCAATATCAAGAAATGTAATTAATCATTTAACAATTATTACAGTTCATTAAATAAGTTAATTAATATATTCACTAACTAACTATAAAAAGTAAAACTTTCCCTTATGTAAGGTATAAATGCACACAGTCTCTACAACAGTCACAACTACCATTAAACTTTCTTGGAAGACGGCAAGCTTGTAAGACGGCAAGCTTGTAAGATGGCAAGCTTGTAAGACGGCAAGCTAGTCGTAGTACGAGCTTGTATAGATGACAAGCTAGTTGCTGTACAAGCTTGTAAAACAAGCTAGTTACTTTACAAGCTTGTAAGATGATATAAGGTAGTATATGTACAAGCTTGTAGGATGATAAGCTTGTTGCTGTACAAGTTTGTTTTCGAGCTGGTTTTGTTCCAAATATGCAAATTAGTAATACTAGCTAGTAAATAAGATTGTTGTAAGCTTGTGGCCAAGCTAGTTTTCAAGATTGCCGCAAGCTAGTTTGACAAGCGTGCAACTCATTTGCATATTTGGAACGAAACAAGCTTGTCTGCTAGCTAGTCAAACAAGCTTGTACAAAATGTATGAAAATTTGTATAAGGGAAGTACCTTGTGCAAAGTAGCCCAAAGGAGGGAACTATATAATCAGCCTGAAATCCTTCTTGAGTTCAGAAATAAGCATTTTAATAGCCAAACAGCTGAACTAAATACATGTAGAGAAAGAATGCCATTCATATGTTCAGTGAAACCTGAATTTACCTAGAAATTACCTCATCAACAAAATTACAATTTACAAAATCAATGATCTTGATAGTTTGCAGCTCCATTAAAAAGCCCTGCAAGCAAAGTGAATACGTTCCAGACTTCAACCAAGCAATTTGTATCGTTATTCTCGTGAAATAATCACACCTCCATAAAATTACATTCATTTTGTCAATGGACGATGACCTCATTCATCTCCATAGACTCTGTACTAAAGAAAAGATGTGTGAGGGACTCTATAAAAGAGGCCATCATCACCATCGAGAGGTGGCTTATTTCATGATCTAGCCCTTATGTGCGTACTTGGTCCCTGTTGGCTTTAAACATAATAAGGAAAAACGTTAAAGATAGCTCCTACAATATCACTGATTCTGCTTTTTTTCACCTAAGGTGCTGGGCGGTTCTAGATATAGTCCCTCAAGTCAGTAGCTGCACAACTCATATAACGGAAGAGGTGCTCATTCAAGAAAATACTACTACAATCACAGTATATACAACTCCTTCAGTTTCGCCATGTGTGGAAGATTTATCATTAGAAAGGTAGGTTTAATTAGCTAATTTCTGGGCAGTTCCAAGCCGTAGATAATGGTGTCATTCAAGAAAATACTACCATCATAACTGTATACATTTTCTTCAATGTTTATATAAATTTGTTGAACAATTTTATACAAGATCTAAAGGGGGATGAAACTAACCTTCCTGAAATGATGTGGATGCAACGTTTTCCCTAAGGATCACAGACCGAAAGGAAAAGGGTTACAGCATTGTTGCTGAGGATGTTCACTTAACCCATTCAGGACACGATTTATTTTACAACAAATTCAATCACTATTCCTTACCTAAATTGGCAACACGGACATTTTAAATTCTCTTTTTAGAATGTTTCAACTAAAAATCATGTTACCAAATGGAATCTTCTTTGTCAAAGAGCGTGTTACAAAGTTAAAAGTTGCCAATTTTCAAATGATTTCTGCATTGCCAATTTAAGGATTTATGACCATTTTAGTGATTATTTTGATTTAAAAAATTCTCTGCGTCCAGAGACAAATGGTGATAGAAAAAAAATAGTCCAATCTAGTGTAGAATTTTTTTCTCTTTCTGCTCATACATCATGTATATTTTTAGAGCACTACATCAAAAGTTATTGGACCAAAACACAAAATGTGTTCTATCGTCCTGAAAGGGTTAACCCATAAACTGCTGAACAATTTTCTTGATGCAATAAATTCCACAAAAAACATAGGTTACTTTGACCTTCATTTTTGTTATAAATGCTAGTGGTATGATGTAGGAATTTACACAACTTATTCTCAAATACTGTAAAATATCATGGCAAAACGTATTACAGTTTTCTAGTAAATGATCTTTCCTAAAACAATGCTTTGAATATATAATTAGGAGTGAAATAAAAGTGAAAGTCAAAGCCCTGTACTAAAGCTCTGTGTGTATCAATAATGAGCTTGGAAAGAATTCCACATATCAGTCCATTGTGTAATGCCACTGAAGTTTGGAAGAATTCTTTTCAGCCCAGAGTCGTGACAACTAATACCAAATGGATGTTTGAGAACGTGGTTCATGCACAATAGTTCTGTATCCTTTTGTCATGCACACAGATTTTAGGTATGGCAGTTTCAAGTTCTTGGGCCACAAAAGTGGCCCGCAGCAGTTTAGGGGTTAAAGGTTGTACATAATTAGTTTAAATCCGTCATTCACAATAAATGCATTATGCTTTTCTGCTCACAAATTATTCTTCTGTGTCTCTGCTTTCATTTTGTTGAGCTTCGCCAAAAGTGTGAATAATAAAGTAAGCAGAAAAAAATCAGATGCACAACACAAAAAGAGATGATTTTTGCTTAGACTCTCCTTTAAATTCTTTAGCTGAATTTTTAAGTCAACTGATGTCAATCACCTTTCTCAAATCTTTTGCAGGTCTGCAAAGCAAGGAGAAATATCAACAGTACCTTTGATAGAGGTGAGATTACTTTGCAAAAGGATATTAATATTTAGTATGATGCGGTGAGTTAAATCAAATTATCACATCAAAATGTTTCAATTACCTGAAAATTATTCCTCCGTACTTCTGTAGAATTTTACAATGGGTTAACATTCTTATACCTGAGCTGCATACCACTAATAATCATGTAAATACGATCAAATTGATCTATGTTTTTTGAAAAATTTACTACATCAAGTAAAATATTACACTATTTTAAGCAACATAAAAGAAATTATAAGTATCTATTTCATTACAATGTCCACATTATATTTTTTTCTGATATCTTTGTTCTTCGCAGATTTTAGAAGACGATTACCCACAATACACATGGGTTGCTATCCTGGTGGAGCTCTTTATCATGATCAGTATTACAGTGTCATATCTTACAATAGGGTCAGCTCTGTTGCATTCATGTGAGTAATCCATTCAATTCAAATTATTTTATTTATTTATTTATTCATTTATTCCTTTATTAGTTTTATTTCAATAGGGTAGCTCCATCAGTAGTCTTGATACTGGTTTCCGTGGACAAAAGACAACAAAGAACACTGAAAGCAAATACAAATGTATCCATTTTGCTGTTGAAAGAACAAATCCACAAGGACACTGTCGGGTGTCGCACCTTTTTAATGAAAGGATACCATACTATACTTTGGGTTTGTGGGCCATTCATTAAATAAACCGTCCTCAGATCTTTCAATCCTCCAAGTTTTCTTCAGCGCTTCATTTTTTTCAGATCTAGTTTTAAATGGCAGCATGCACCTCGCTTTAATACCCCCAACCTCATTTTACTTAACTAACAAAACTGCTTGATATAGTGATATTGATATATATACACACATGTATATACAGTGTACCTACATGTATTATTTTATTACCACACATCACCAAATGAAAGGTCTCCAAAATGAAATATGAATTGTTATTATTTATTTATTTATTATAGTCTTCTTTAAAAACAAGGTAATTTTTTACATTGGGTTTGAATATTTTGTTCTAATTTTTTATTTCTCATTTTCTGTTGCAGTTCTAGGTTGGCTGGATGCTCATATGGCATGGGATAAAGTTGACAAAGGAAATACCGTCCCAGCGAGGGTTAAATATTGCCCTAAAAGGTAAGGAAAATATTAGTCACTGCTTTTGGTTTAATTTTCCAGAGAGAACTTGAATTTTTGTTTTGAAATTTACTGTGAATTGAGAACATTTATGTAGAGATCAGCCAGATCTTATTTATAAACAAATGAGGTGAAACACATTTGTAGTAATTAATGGCAAAAATCAATGTGGCTGTACATAATAAAGCTGCAATCTTGGGTAAAGACTTTTGTCATCTCTTTCATTACGCTAGTGCCCAATCACACTTCTGAAAATGTTAGGGGCCGCATTTTAATTGTGTCGAGACACTATGGGCTCATTTTTCGAGGGGCGTAGTGGAACAAGAGATATTGTACAACTAAAGTAAGTTAGGTTTCGTCATTTCCAGAAATAAATAACTTTGTATGAATAGAAATCTAAATGTGGCCCCAAACTGTTTTGAGTAGTATAACAGTGTATTTATAATTTTATCTTAAATCTGTCCCACATACGGCATACACTGTAGCTCTAAAAGCCTTGGTCATTGTTATAAGTTTTAAACTTTTGAAGTAGCTGGAATTAAATCTGTTGCCAAGTGTTCTTTTTTTTCTCTTTTTCTCCAGGATATGCAGACCTCTACTGAGTCTTCTGGTGTTTGGTTTAGTGTTTGCTGTTGCAATGTTAGATCCAAAGGTAAACGATAGCTTAGCGTTCTTCTTCCTGTAGTGTGCATAAGACCTCCAAGGAGTATTGTTGCATATCAGTTAGCTATATTTCTTGCTAACAAAACATGCTTGGAACTAAGAACCCTGCTTGAACGATTTCTGGCTATTTGAATAATTGAACAGTTCAACCTGATCTCTGCCTAAACATGTTAAAATATTGTTTCATTTCAAATATTATTTAGACCTCTTCCAAATGGTATCAAATCTTTCATTTCCATTTTTCCCCTGGAAGTGTTGTGGGTTTGCCATTTCTGATAACATAAGAATAATTGTTCATGACTAATTCTTCATCTTTTTTGGTTTTAATTTTTTTCCTCCAGGGTTTTGTAACAATGCTTAGTATATTAGCATCTTTTAAATGGTTTACTACTAAATTCTGTAATCCCCATAGACCTTGTTCAGGAGCTACCTGATTCCAGAAGTCAATGTTTAATCCATAACCGATTCCGAAAATATTTAATATCTTTCCTCTAGGGTTTTGTCACAATGCGTGATGAAATAAAACCTTTTAATTCAATGACCAACTGAATTCTGTAATTCCAACAGATTTTGTGCCGGGGCTACCTATTTCCATTTCAATTCAATTCAATTCAAAATAACATTTATTTTTTCCTTCAAACTGACACATTTATGTCCATTAATGGATTAATTAATATCTGATTCTTGATATTCAATTTCTCTTTCTTCAGGGTTTTGTCACAACGCTTGATGAAATAGTACCTCCTAATTTCATAACTAATTGTATACCCCGAACAGTGGTTCGGAGGATACTATGGATTTAGCCTCGTCGCAGAGATTTACTTGTGAACGCTCTACAGGTCTGAGTTCTTGTTCAATCGTTTTCAAATTTTGTGTGAAGGTGTCTGAAGGATAGAGGATGAAGCCTATTGATTTTGGTGTGGGACGTAGTCCTGATTGCCATGGTAACTATGATTTAATAGAAATAGTTAATATTACCTTGTGAACGCTCTACAGGTCCAAGTTCTTGTCCGATTATTTTCAAGTTTGGTCTGAAGGTGTCTTATGGAGAAAGGGCAAAGCCTATTGATTTTGGTTCGGGTGATACATGTGCTCGGCTGTGCAACCTGCCGAGCGCGCAATTTCTAGTTACATATCATTTTTTATTTCTTCTCTCCAGGGTTTTGTCACGATGCTTGATAAAATAGCGTCTCTTCTGCTGAACTTAGAGGCAGGTCTCTTCATCTTCCTCATGATTAGAAGAAGTCACTCGGCAAAATATAGGTGAGAAAAACTGCATTCTCTGAATCAGGGCAGGGCTCGAAATTAGCGGTGGCCCGGGGACAATTGGCCACCTAAAATCCCGTCGGGCCACCTAAAAATCGAAAATTAACCATTTTAGGTGGCCCGGTTGGCCCAAGAAATTGTAGCTTAAACAGGGAAAAATGAAACTAAATCGTTAACGCTAATTCGGCCTTCGCTAGATAGTGTAGCGCAGCCGTAGCGGCGGCGCTGACATGGCCTGAGCTACGCGATCGTTTGGTTTATTACTTACATTTTCCCGCTACGTCTAGCTAGCTCGCGAAATTTTGGCCACCTGAAATTCCATTTGGCCATCTGAAAATTGAAAAAAGTTAAGGTAGAGCCCTGCAGGGTAAACAGTATCTTACTGAAGAGGGCTCTATTTTACATTTTTCTGTGAGAATAGGCCCCATAATACAGTTTGTAAAGTCTGTTTTGAGCTGACAGCGGCCATTTCCAAGTTTTAGGGAGCTAATCGCCTTTTGCCCGTGTATGTTTTAAGCTGCTTTAAATCTCTTGTTTTGATTTGCTATTTATCTGGACATAGGAATTAACCAACAAGATTGCATATATTTCAAATGTCCATTGGATTAATTAGCATGCTTTGCATTTGTAGCTCTCCAACCAGGGCTCTGTTCTGGTTACTTATTTATTGTATTTCACTCAAGGAAATACATTATATTGGTAAAAATATCAACATACATTAACATCACAGTGCAGTAGAGTATATCTATATCGTGACTGTGCTATTTAAATTACTTATCTCTAATTATCATTCATTATTATTTTACTGCAGGAGCCTGATAATCCCTTACCCCGTCCATCGCTACATCTACCCAACGCATTACCTCATCGCAGTATACTTCTTGTTCGCCGTCGTGTACGACATTGTTACAATGGGCATCGAGTGGTTCACATGAGAAAACTCTTCTACAGATGAGCTTTTATGTGTGAATAGGTCACTTCATCGTTCCATACTCATTTGCTGTCATCAATGACATAGTAACAACTGGAATTGAGTTGTTCACACCATACAACTCACTTACAAAGGAACTTTCAGATGTGAATGGGTCACTTCATGAGAGTAGCATGGAGTGGTTCGCATGAGGCCACTTGCCTCCAAAGGAACTTTTCAATGTGAATGGGTCGCTTAATTTAATGAGGACATAATCATTTGCCATCATTTATCACATTGTTCCAAATGGCACTAAGCAGACCACATGAAAGAACTCCCTTACAAAGAAACTTTAGGGTGTGATTCGGTTTCTTCATCTCTCCTTTGCTGTCATAAATATCATAGCAACAACTCGCATCTAGTGGGTCAATGTAAGCCACTTGCATACAAAGGAACTTTAAAATGTGAATGGGTTACCTAATCACAGCATATTTATTTGCTGTTATCACCGATAGTGACTACTTGCATTAAGTTGTTCACAGCTCTTACGAAGGAAATTTTCGAGTGTGAATCGGTAACTTCATCTCTCCTTATTCATTTGCTGGCATCAATGACATAGTAACAACTCACGTCGAGTAGTTCACTGGAGGCCACTTGCATACAAAGGAACTTTAAAATTGAATGGGACACTTCATCACTCCATGCTAGTTTGCTATCATCAGTGACATAGTAACAACTGGAATTTAAGCGGTTTGCATGAGGCCAACTCATCTCCAGAAGAACTTACGGATGTGAAAGGACCACTTCCTCGAAGTATACCCATTAGCTACCATCTGTGATATTGTTACAACTGGAATTTAAGCGGTTCGCATGAGGCCAACTCATCTCCAGAGGAACTAACGGGTGTGAAAGGACCACTTCCTCGAAATAAACCCATTAGCTACCATCTGTGATGGTGTTACAACTGGAATTGTGTGGTTCATTCTGAGGAATCTGGGAGATTCAGGATGCTCATTAGTTGTACACTAAATGCAAATATGTGCTTCTTGCGTGCAATCATCATTATTCCAGTGCTTGGCATGATTGGGGAGATCTCTGATGAATGCAATGAGCTCTCAATGTCAACGGAGGTCACTGCCAGCCAACAGGTTATGTGTATTATCAGACTACATTGTAAGAGAAATCAAGAACTTTGTAATCATTAATAAACTTGTCTAGAGCCAGGTAATGTTTCAGATGTCAATGTGTATCTGTACTAAATATAATGCCCTCTCCCTCTGCCCACAAAAAGCAGATTATGTGTATAATGGGAATTGCCTCAGTACTATTAATCATTTCTAAAAAAAATTGTTCATACAATCATGACCAACAACTTACATGTACATGTACATGTACATACAGGTAACTCTGCCAAAGTCAAATCTGTTGGGACCACACAAATCGGTTCGACTTAGAAGAGGCTAATAACACTGGTTTTGTATGATGTTCCAGAAAATCACAATAGACAATTATTCAAGAGTTGCTAGAAAGTTGCAAGTTCGACTTAGGCAGAGTTGACTGTATGTGAAGATAATCCAGTAATTCTATCCAATGAATCATGCTAATGTACTTGTAATTGTGTTTTCCAGATTGTCAATTTCAACCAAAAAGGAAGAAATCATGCCTAAAAATTTAAAAACTGAATGCAATGTATTATTTTTTTTTTAATTGGTGTGAAATGACCATTTCAAAATAAAGAAATTATTCTGATTGGTGCTTTATATGATGTCCTTTTCAGGTATCTTCATGCAATACAGATTTACTGCCATAGGAAGAGTTGCTAGAAAGTTGCAATCAATTGCAAATTTGCAAATGTCAAGCAAATTGGAACATGCACTATCATTCATGCAGAGTCTGTTCATACTGCAATATTTGCACGAAACATCTTGCAAAAGATCACAACTTTCAAACAACACCCCAATAGAATGATGAAGTCATTGGGAGTTAGTACCATTTTATTTTTATGTTTGTAAGGCTGATAAATATCCAGATTTCTAGAAGTATGAATTTTTAAGTTTGAAATGTTTTACAACGAACCCGTTCGATGTTGCCAAAACATGAATTACCATTATTTATTCCATTTATCTATTCATAGTGTCTAAATACTATTATTTTTTTTATAATCTGCAGTAAACAGGTATATTTATTGTTCTCTCTATCAGCGCTTAGGGACTTTCCTTGAGGAAGTGATAAGCACTATATATAAAACGATATTAGTTATGAGATGGCGATGTTTTTCTGTGCAATGCTGTTTGTTCTCCAACAAATTTGTATTTTTATGAAGATCATGTAATAATTTATGTCATGAATTTATAATTTAAAATTTTTGGAGACATCTGCTAATAAATCTCTTGGCAATAAGGGAATAGTATTTAAGGGAATAATCTATATTTCATTAAGGATTGCTCATTTGAAATATTGCAATTAATCATGTCCAGTAGATCTGTATAAATTTGTCTACTTTTGAATACCATAAAATGGGGAAAACAGGAACGGCAGTGTGAAGAGGGACAAAACTTTGTCTATTTAGCCCATATCATATTTGATTTCCCTTATTGTTTTTTTTTCATATACAGTATATTGAAAGTTTTAGACCAAACAGGGTCCATACAGTGCTCCATCTCATCACAAATGGAATCTTTAAATTACATACTTAGACTTAGTTACTCCCATGTCGTCTGATGTATTGGTCTACTCTAAGTATTTTCTCTGTTCATCCGGGCATCTTTGTTTGCCACATTTTACAGTCAATTCATGTATGTATTAATCTTGTGTGCAGACAAGAATTTAATCATGTTTCTGTCAAATTATTTTTTATTCACCTTCTTCACACATTCATATTCTGGAAGGTTGGCATCTCTGGCTAAATTGGGTACTCCTAGTTTTGAACCTTTAGAGACTTGAGCCCTGGTCACATAGGACGCCGGAAGCAACACGATTCACCCCGACTCTTTGTTCTGAGGCACTTAACTGTGAATTAACAAAGAGTCGGGGTGAATCGTGTTGCTTCCGGGGTCCTATGTGACCGGGGCCTAAATGCAAAGATGCCAACCCTTTTTAGAATACTACTTGTATTCAGAAGGCAAAATTGAAATGGGAATAACAAGACACCTGAATGAAACAGAGAAAACATGACAACAACTGTGCTCTCATCCATGAAAGCCTTGAATACATCTACATGAGTACATGTACCGGTAGTATACATGTAATAATCTGAAACTGTTAAGGCCCGGCCACACCAAACACGGCAAGGCATCACGTCACGGTATTTGCGCGATGTCTCTCCTGTGATTGGCCAATTGTTGAAGATCCAATAAGAACCAAGATACTGCGTAAAAACCGTGTCGTTACGCCGTGCCGTGTTTGGTGTGCTGGGGCCTTTAGCCTGTCTGCAATATGTACATTCCTTCTACCATTCCATATTATGCTTGGACTGAAATTTACTTTAAAAAGCATTTCCAAAGACCAAATGGCAATCGTAGATAAACTAAATATACGCCAATTGTATCATGCAAGAAGTGAATTTGTCTTCTTTACCATTAAGTAATATTTTACAAAACTTTTGCTCTCTTTCTGGAATTGGTAAATGTGTTTGATTTTTGTTTAATACTGTTTATGCAGCATTTTTGCTGTGGCATATTTTGAGATGTAATACAACATTCCTCGTTCTCTTTTTGTGACATTTCATATATAGAATATAAAGACAGCCAAACATGGATATTGTCATGTATGAATTGTATAAATTGTTTTTGTGATTTGGTTCAATATGTTCGTGGCCAGTATTGAGTCATCCCTGCCAAAAATGTTGATCTTCCTTTGTTAACCCGTTGACTTCTGAATTGTTATGTTCCCATAGACGTTGTACAATGGCCACCCGGTTCCAGTAGCCATTGGGTTAATTGTGATTCCTAGGGGGTGTTGCTCAAATGTCGCAAGTGATTGCAAATCGACTGCAAATCAATTACAAATTTATCATTAATTTTCATTCGCGCATGATACATGTATGTGCTTTCAACATGGCGTGCATGAAACAATGATTTTGATTTGTATGTGCCAATTAATTGCAACTTTTGAACAACACCCCCCCCCCCCCCCCCAGTAAAATGCTGAAGTTTTATATGTATCAAATGTTTGAGAATATACTATGTAGAGCCAAATTATATGCTTTAATAATACTTATTTTATTGAAGAGTGATATATTGTACTGTTAACTCAACATCAGGGGCCGATTGCTCAAAATGGTCTGAGCTATCCTCTTCTTGCCAAGACGTCTTCACTTCTTGCGCCACTCTCATAACATAGAAGCACCGACGTTTGTGTCTGTGTTAAGAGGATGGCACAAGAAGCTCAGACGTCTTGGCAAGAAGAGGATAGCTAAGACCATTTCGAGCAATCAGCCTCTGATTATTTTGTGTTATATATTCTATATTGAATAAATATTGATCATGCAAATAACTATTGATAGTGTGGAGATTATAGTTTGTGATGAGTTGTAGTGCTCATAGCTTGAAGTGGCCAGTTTGCTTTCAAAGAGATTCAAATCTATGGATGTATTTTTCCAGCTACCTGTAATTTGTTGGTATTGAAATTAAGCTTTACTACTTGAAGTCCAATTTGCATACTGTATGTTGATATCGATATGTCAGGCAATGTTTATGCACAGAGTCTTCAAAGCAATCTCTTTATTAACTGTAAAGTTGTCTGATTTCTCTTCTGTTGAAAAAGCAGTTACTTCGAGGAAGCCACCCACCCCCCCCCCCCCCCCTGAAATTTCAATCTTAACCAAGGTCTAAATTACACTGCTTGAGGCCTTGCACAAACATCTTTCACAATGTTATAACAAGACATAATCACTTTTGTACTCTAAAGATATCAAGATTTTATTATTACAGTGGAAACCCAGTATAACGAGGTGCTGGAGATCATAAAAATACCTTGTTAAAACAGTAATCTCTTTATAGCAGATTTAAAAAGCAATAAATTATATTAGCTGGGACCAGATTCTTCACGTCTTTATATCAAATATTTTGTTATATCAGATCTCTCTATACCGAGTTTCCACTGTACTGATTTGTTTGGGCAATACATAGTCAACTCGGCCTAAGTCAAAATTATTTTTTTAAATAAACACATATGCTATTTAACTCTTCTCAGTCATAATTCTCCTATGTCAGACAGATTTGACTTAGGCAGAGTTACCTTTACGTGCTAGACAATGTGACAAGGAAAGAAAGATTTGCAAAGAATATATTTTTGACAATTTTATTCCATAGTTTCTGTCAATATACATTTACAGTTTACAACTGTACATTTATGATAACATTAAATTCAGGAAATCTAATATTTGATATCCTTTTTCCAAAGCTATTCTATATAATCTAATCCCTTTCACCATACTTTCGAAACCTATCATTCAGCTTTTCAAGTTCTTTGATGATGATTTTAATGAAAATGTCTTACAGATTAAAAACATAATGAATACTTCATTTTATTGCCAAAATATTACATTTGTAGAAATGTGTAAAATAAATGTTTATTTTTCATTGTCCATTATGTGGTTTCCAATTTCAAGGATTATTAGGCATTCAGCATAATTACAAAACATTCTATCAGATGGTTGCTAGAAAGATGTAATAGATTGCAAATCAACTGAAACCAGTTACAAATTGAAACACAAATTTTCATGTGTGCACTGTATGTGCTTTTGATAAGTCCTGCGTGAAACAATAAATTTGATTGGCACATTCCAATCAACTCCAACTTGCAACTGATTGCAACTTTCTAGCAACAATTCCTATCACTTTATTGACACAATATAACAGAAAAGTATTTCAATATTTCTTCAGCAAAATTGTATCAACAATGGTTACCCTGGGTAAGAAAATATACCATTTTTTTTTTCAAAATCTCCAAAGTTAATAAATATTTTACTCATGACACAAAATAAAACGAAATTTGACCTGGCATTATCTTTTCCTTGGTGCTTTTACAATTGTTTTGAAATATGTACCTGCACAAGAACAAGTGTATTCACACCTGACTATAGTATGATAATAAATCAATTGTACACTTCTAAAAAACAGTAAGGACCACTTTTAATTGTTTCACCTCACTATAGGCTATTTTTTGTCAGGATATGTAAAAGACATCATATAGTGTATTTGAACTTAAAAACATACAAGACAGTTATTTTGAGTTATTTCCAAAAATATGGAATATTATATGAAAGTTTGTGTACACATTTAATAGTGATCCCTATCTCTATTTTAGTAGTGTACATTAACTTTACTCCTGTTCTTGCCAGAATAATATCCACGGCTGTATTTTTCAAAAAAATGTTGGAACAAATACGGATGACTCTGAGAACGACTGGTGACCATTTCCTGCACTCAATGATAATCCCTGGTGGTGAATCGCACCTGAGAAAAGGTCGCCAGTCATTTGTAGAGTCATGTGTAGATCTATGAACAGCTTTATGAAACACAACCCAGGATTTCCTTACTTTATAGAACAGTGTCACACAACTGAATACAACACACAAAGCATCATAACAAATTTTGATCCCTATAAACTTGTTCTGAATACTGGACAGTGAATCTATTGCCCTGATTTCATAGAAATTTGCCTCAAACAGAAAAGCTGCTATAGCCAAGATGTAAATGCAATTCTATGACTATACACAAGTTTTTCACATGTCTAACTCTCCATACTCGATATAACGGGATGCTAGGGGCCATTAAAAATACCCTGGTATAGCACAAGTCTTGATATTTCATTTTGGACCATATTAAGAATATTATTAGATCGGGGGACCATTTCATAAAAATTAGTCAGTGCGACAAGAGCGGATTTTCCGACATTTGCTATAACAACAGTCAGCGGCAGTCTGTGGTTTTAAGCCAATCAGAATCAAGGATTTCACTGGATTTGTCTCTGCTGAATAATTTGTTACTGACAAAGTTTCATAAAATGTCCTCCAGATATATATTTTTATACCGAAATTGCACTACTGAATGACTCTATCATGGTCACAGACTTTCCCTGCCAGCTGATATTTATGGGATCTCAATTTTTGAGCTAGTGTCAAGATGTGAAATATTGTCAAGTCTCTCCCTTGTCCCTCCCCCTTGTCTTTTTCACTGACATGATGGGAACAGTAAACTTGTCCAAAATTCATCAAATTTTCAGTTGTGTAGTCCATCGTGTGAATCTATATTTTCTGTCTCTACCCTCTTTCTGCCTCCCTCCATTTCTCTCTTTCCATCACACTAAAGGATGATGCCTGAGGATCTCGTAAAGCAAGGAAACCAGATGGTGCACTTTCACGAAAAGTTCCATTTGATGTCATGAATGTCAATAAATATGAATATTTGAGGTTATTCCAGTTCAAGTATGACATCCTCCTCTGCTATACTATCACCTTCTACATAATGGATTGCCTTTACCTAAAAGGAGAGAAAGAAAAAAAACAGTCCAGAAATTGTGATTTCATAAAATATTCTGATTCTTAAAGGCTAATGATGTCAATAAATATGAATGTTTCATGAGATAATTTCAGTTCAAGTCTAACATCTACCTTGGCAATACCTACATAATGGAGATAGACATAGAGAAAAAAATAGTTACTGATGAAACATTGATGGGGGTAAATGCAGAGGTGCCAACGGTTCCGGAATATCCATAAAGTCAGAACTAAAATGTTTATGATGCAACAGCTGAACAAAAGTGAGAGAAAGCATGACAAAAATAACCATACTCTCAGCCATTCGATTGCAAAGGAAGCCTTGAATTCATATCAAAATACAACTTATGAATATTCCGGAACAGTTGTTTGTTGGTCAGTCATGCGTGCAATTATTCCATTGAAAATAGTACCAAAATTTAAAAGGAGGATTACTCTCCCAAAATATATGATTTGATTCATTAGAACTTGTTCATGTTCCAAACATTACATCTTCATATTATAGGGGACATTTATTTATAATCACTATGTATTGTATCATATGACTGACATGCCAACCTTCAGAAGTATGCATGAGAAAAGACATCAAATGTGAATTATCAAACAACTAAACCAATTATGTTACAATGCGAGAAAGTGCATACTTATTTTTATCATACTTTCTCACTTGAGAAAATATTGGGTTCAGCTGTTTAGTTCATTTAGAATCTAATTCCCACGTAACCTTATGCAAATTCCACAAGGTTGGTATCTCCAAAATCACATGCACATGTACGCACATTACGAATTCCAGAAATGTCAACTATTCAGTCCCAAACACTATTTTCTATGTTACCTTTCCATCTCTCGATGCACATCACAAATTTCAACAGTATAAAATATTCAGTCCAACAAACTGATTTCGCTGATACCTTTGAGATCATATTTATGCATATCACGAAGTTCAGCAATATCAACTATTCAGTCCCATAAACTGATTTCTATGTTACCTTTCCATCTCTCGACGCAAAGAGACTGTTGTGCATCTTCATGGCTTCCACCACGCATACCTCCTGTCCTTCACCAACCTGAAAAACAAAAAAAATTAACAGTATGAAAAATAAAAGTGATCTAAATCAACATTTTCTTCCTTTGTTGGCCATTACAGACAGGTTTGATGGTAAAGTTTGGTCTATCAGGCCTTTATATAGCCAATAGGCATTTCCCTCCCCCCCCCCCCCCCC